>CM071950.1:31530000-31540000 GCA_036784905.1 Acrossocheilus fasciatus
TTTAGATATTGGAAAAAGACTAAAATGCTGAGGATGAAAATGATTTGTTGCAGTACAGTAATGAGTTCCAGAAGTTTAAAGGGATAGTTCACCCAAAATGAAAATCCTCTCATTATTTTCTCACCCTCATGTTCTATGTTTATGAGTTTCTTTCTTCTGCTGAACACGAAAGAAGATATTTTGAAGTACGTCCCCATTGACTTCCATAACATACTGGGGGACCAGAAACTGCGCCTTTTGTGGTTTATTGGGATTTGCATTTTTAACACGTAAAAACTGAAAATGTGTATCTGCATTGGCCGGGAATCGAACCCGGGCCTCCCGCGTGGCAGGCGAGAATTCTACCACTGAACCACCAATGCTGACGATGGAGCTCTGCAGCCACCTGCTGGATTAAAGCTGCGCTGCAGACGCTCTCATCACTCACTCACATATTGGTTACACCTTAATATATATATATATGTATGTATGTATATTCCAAAATATACAAAAAAGGTTAAAAAATATATATATTTGCTCAAATGTTTATATATATATATATATATTTTTTTTTTTTTCTTTTACCAGTATATTTTTTTGTATATTTTGAAAATGTATTTGAAAAATATTTTTTAAAAATACAATTTGTAAAGCATTTAAATGTATATTTTCACATTCATATATTTCAATCCAGAGCATACTTCATACTGTGAAAAAAAATCAATATATAAGATGATTAATTCATTATAAATCTGTTTTTGATCTCTGGTGGGGTATTCCAATCACATGTGCATTTAGTCTAAATGTAGGCTGCTGTAAAATTGGAAATGCATATTCTTCCCCTGAAATACATTTTGAAGTATATTTTGTTTAGTGAAATAAAAACTAAATATATTTTAAGTTCAAAAATGTATTTCATTGAGCTTCACTGTTTATAACATATATTTAGCATATATTTAAAATATATATTTTAGCCATTTTTTGAAAAGCTGGAAAGTGAATAAAATGCGTACTATGTCTCCGTTTTACTGGAAGAATCTGTTTTCCTGAAAATAAATGACGTAAATAATCCTGCAGGGATTGAGTTGCTGATTGTTTTGCTCACAGAAGGTTTTATGGCATTGTATTTTGTGAATATAGCTGGCTGTGAGAGTTTAGTGATGTGATGGTTGGTTCTGGTGTGTTGTCTAGATGCTGGAGTTGCTGAAGATGACCTGAAGGTGTGGACGGCTGTGGTCAGCACTCTGCTTCATATTCATGCGGACGCTGGAGACTGGAGGAGAGGCCTGCAGCTGCTGGATGAGTCTGTCAGAGAGACGCCACACACCGAACACAGACTGTGAGTCCTTCCTTCAACACACCGCTGACATATAGCTGCACTTTATCATCTGCAGTGCTTCATGGGTCACTGAATACTGGAAAAACTAGAGCCGGAGGTGATAGAAATGATGCAGAACAGAGCCGTGCCTTTGATTTATTCTAGATCTAGAGTGTGTGTATATATAAACTATCATAGATAAACCATATAATGCCTTGTTGGTTCCCAAATAATTTATCAGTGAATGGCGCCATCTGGTGGATCTCTGTAGAACTGCGTCATTACAGCACATTTACATTTATTCAAATACAAATACAGTATTTTGCAATCACTTGGACTCAATACTTAGGTCAGTTTCTAATCTCTTCACACAGCGAGCACAACATCAGTGTCTGTGGCTAAACTGACACAAACGCCACCAAAACTTTATGTACTATACAAGCCAGTTTGCACATGTTTACATGCTGTTTTCAAAGCTATTGAAAACCTAACACAGTACAAAAATGAATAAGACAGAAATTTGCAACATTTCTACAGTAATATCATATAGAAAAATATTCTGAATGTAAAAAATTAAATGCTGTCAAAGCGCTTGCATGTAGCTGAACATAGTCTTTTACTTTCACATAACTTATTTAATGTATTGTGTGCAAATGCATGGTTAGATAAAGTCTGCATCATCGATGAACTCACGTAGTTCAAAAATAGATTATAGAAGGCTTCATATTTTGAGTTGCATGAATTAATGAAAGAGACTTTCTAGGTTAATTTGCACTAAACAATCATTTGATTACAAATAATTCTTGAGTGTGTCTGTGGTGTTTTAGTGACACCTGCTGGTCGTACACGTGTACTGAATGTTTTCATTTGTGATCAGTAATAAGTGAATAATGTGTGGGTCACACTAAAAACTATAAGAAATCATTTTTGCATTTTGACATTATTTTCATGACAAATAGGTGCATTTCCCCCAAAAGTACTTCAATACAAAATTGAGAACGGTGATTTATGGATGCAATTATTATTATATTTTAAACAGCATTATTATATTTTATTATAAATACAATTATAATATTTATAATATAATTGCTGATTTTGAAATTTAAGTACTTTTGGTGGAAATGTGCTTGATTGTCATGTAAATAATGTAAATGTAATAAATGTATTGTAAAACAGTATTGTAAAAACAGTATTGTAATCTATACTTAAAATAAATGTCGTTACTATTTATATTCCTGTACACTAATGAGAATTTAGAGCAAAACATGCTTAATTTTCCTGAAAGTAATGTTACAGTGCAAAATGGCTAATTATTAGTATTTTTCAATAATTAGATTTTTCAAGATTGAAAAATGATTTAATTAATAAAAAATTTTTTGCAATTAATATTGTTTTGTAACTTTTTTTTTTTTTTTTTTTGCATGTTGGTGTAATTCTCAGTTGCATTAAATAAATGATCAGACACTCTAAAATGATGATTTGGTCATAAAACCCATATGATTCTCCAGTATGTTCTCTGTTTGCTCCAGGGCTCTGCTGAAGCAGCGTGTTCTGCTCAAGGCCCGGCTGGGTGAGTCGGTTCTGCTGGACATGCAGCGGGTCAGTAACGAGGGAGAGATGGTCTGCGCTCAGATGTGGAGGCGAGCAGCTCTCTGTGCCAAAGACAAACAGCAGCGGCTCACCTGCTATCAGAACGCCATCACAGCACTGCAGGTCAGACCAGCACAAAACACCTCAGACCAGACCTGAGCTCTTCTAGATTACACGTCAACAAACCCTGAAACACATGTTTTCAGATGTTAACGTATATGTACAGGTTACAAATCAGTCAGAACAACAGTAGCCCTCATTATGTCTATTATTAAGGGAAAAGTGGTTCTTTTGTGTGTTGAAATGCACGTGTGTTCCTGAATGTGGTTTGCAGTGACACCTGCTGGTCGTACACATGCACTGCATGTTTTCATTTGTGGTTGAGTGACAGAAAAAGGGAATATAGTAGTGGTGAATTATTACCATTTTGACATTTTTGTCCAAAAAAATTTACAATTAAGCACATTTTCCCCCAAAACTAGCTCAATACAAAACCAAGAATTGTCATTTCTGGACACTATCATTATTATACAAAAGATAAAAATAGAAAAACAGCACTACTATAATCTACAATTACAATTTTACATCACAAATGTCATTTAATATTTTAATAATGTATATTTTTGAGAATTTGGGGCAAATTAATTATTAGTATTTTTCAAGAATGTAAATCTTCAGATCAAATGTTTTAAGATTATGAGAGACATGAATTCCTTCAAGTGTGTTCATTTTTTAATCATTCATATATTATTTTAACTGTGGCCATATTTTCATGAAAATTAAGCACATTTCCTTTAAAAGTAAAAAAGTTTTTTTTTTATTAAATTCAGCAAAAAAAAAAAAAAAAAAAAAAAAACTTAAATGTGTATCAGGGCTGTCAAAATGGCTGAAAAAAATAAATTCGAATTTTGTACTTAAATATTATTAATATTTGAATTATATTAAAATTTAAAAGGTATAATTTAAATTAGAGGGGAAAAACTTTTGGTTTCTCTCCTGAGGCCACAAGAGGGCGCATCGAGCAAAATATTACTAATGCACATTTCTTCAAAGCAGTAAAATAACTTAAATTAATGTTTATAAACCATATATAATTAATTAATTAATTGTACATGGCTTTCTAAACATGCGGCTCTCTTGTGTGAGACGTGAGTGCAACGGTGATAGATGCTTCTCTTGAAAATGTGATAAATATGTGTTCTGTGTGAACGGCTTGGTTCCAGTTTTGCCGTAAACAAGATCTTCTGCACATTGATGTTCTCTTTTCCTGCAATATTTTGAATGAACACCGCAGCAGCGCCGCATCCAGTGGGTTCAGCTGCATAGGCTTAAAGCATTCAAATGCAACGATACATACATCGTCATCGCGTCTCGTGAGCCACTGATGAAGCTGCCTGACGCACACCTAACATTCAAATGCAATGTTTTTGAATGTGGATTTTCATTTTAAATTCGACTAATATTTTAAATTCAATTTTTTTTTGACAGCCCTAATAAGTACTTCACAAATGTTATTTGCAGTAATTTAAAAAAATAAAATTATATATATATATATGTATATGTAGTTTTTTTTTTTTTTTTTTTTTTATTTATTTTTTTTCTTTACAGTAATGAAAAATGTTCACTATTTCACTATATCTCAAAAATATCTTAAAAAATAATTTTCTCTTTTTTTTGGGAGAAACATGAGCCAGAGGTTCCTGACAGCGGTTTTGTTGTTCGGTGTTAACTGCCGGAGCTCGTGTGTGTGTGTTTGCTCAGTCTCCGGGGGGTCAGTGGCAGAAGGTGGACGTTCTGCTGGAGTTTGGCGAGTGGCTGTATTCGACACACTTTCCTGTGACTGACGTCCGGATTCAGCTCGAATGGGCCGTAGACACGCTGCTGTTCACAGACGGTTAGACTGCACTGCCTTTACACACACTAGATTCAAAACAGCTGCTTTCTGTGTAAATGTCTAACTGTAATTTATTGCTGTGATCAAAGCTGAATTTTCAGCATCATTACTCCAGTCTTCAGAGTCACACAATTGCTGTTTTTGTCAGTCTTCTGAGGGAAATTCCTCACCTTAGTTTAACCATGGTATTTGTAGTAAAACTGTGGTTATACAAAAAACAAACAAAAAACATGGTTACTACACTTTTACTATATCAAAACGATGGTTAATTTATAGCTGTACTGCCTTAATAGTTTGATGTTTTGTACTGTTTAATAAAAGAAAAAGAAATCAGAAAAAGGATTCACTAACCCGCTCCGAAGTCCCGATCTGAATCAAATGATTCACGATCCGTTTGGTGCTTGAATCATTTTGTGATGCAGTGGTTTAACTGATTCAGAGTTTTGAAAAGCTCCGTTTCACTCATCAATATACGTGTTTTTTAATATTCATTACAAGCAGTCAAAATTAGAAAATAAATGTCTCTTTTGATCTGGTTCTTGCTAGTGAATCACTTGAACTGGATGATCAAAGTCACAAGTTTGAATCAATTGGAGCGATTCCAGCGTAAATGACTCACTCAATTGATTCGGTTTGTCTGTTCATCTGTTCTCGTCTTCGGTCATGTTTACACGACACTGTCAGCACTACAGGCTCAGCTCGCTGGCTTTATCACATTAACTGATGTTTACCAATAAAATATCCATATTTCCATTCCAAAGATAACATCCAACACAAATCTAGGAACATATTCAGGTTCACTGCTAACTATGACGAGCTGCAGCTCAGAACACATGTTAGATGAAGACAGTGCTTTATGATGGAGTTTGTAGCTTAATTCACTAGATTCTAGCATATGTACTTGAACTTCTCAGGTCATATCAATGGTGTGACATATTTCAGATGCAGCTGAATTTACATCAGTAGTGGTTACATACACATATATTTAATTGTTTGATCAAAATTATTCTTAGTTACAATTTGGTAGCCACAGATTCTACACTGAAGACTGGAGTAATGATGCTGAAAATTCAGCTTTGATCACAGCAATAAGTTACATTTGAACAGATGTTCACATAGAAAACAGGTATTATAAATTGTTATAATATTTCACAATTTTTACTGTGTTTTTGATCAAATAAATGCAGCCTTGGTGAGAATGAAGACTTCCAAAACAAAAAAACAATTGTAATTATCCCAAACGTTTGACTCCTGTTCGTTGCAGAGGAGCGTGGCGCGGTGCGTCTGTCTGACGTGCGCTCGGTCGGTCGTCTGGAGCGTCTGATGCGGTCACACACACTGCTGGCTCTCACAGAGGAGCGGTCATCTCTCAAACACCTGCAGCATCTGCTGACGGCCTACAGCTGCTCGCTGCACATCTGGAAGGTACTCGCACCTCACCGAGTCGTCACTGCAGTGTTGGGGAACGCATTACTTTTTCATTTAGAATGAATTATCGGAGTTACTGTGTTTCTCGTGTATTGACGGACAGCTCTGGTGTTGCCATGTTGAGAGAAATCAGGAGTAAGAACATGATCTTACTGTAATTCTAGACTAAATATGTGTCCCTGCAGCACAGAAGCAGTCATAAGCAGCACAGCTGTATCTGTAGCAATAGCCAACAATACACTGTATGGGTCAGAATTATACATTTTTCTTTTATGCCAAAAATCATTATATTAAGATCATGTTCCATGAAGATATTTTGTAAGTTTCCTACCATAAATATATCAAAACTTCATTTTTGATTAGTAATATGCATTGCTAAGAACTTCATTTGAACAACTTTAAAGGAGATTTTCTCAATATTTAGATTTTTTTGCTCCCTCAGATTCCAGATTTTCAAATAGTTGTATCTCAGACAAATATTGTCCGATCCTAACAAACCATACATCAATGGAGAGATTATTTATTCAGCTTTCAGATGATGCATAAATCCCAATTTCAAAAAATTGACCCTTATGACTGGTTTTGTGGTCCAGGGTCACAAATGAACATTATTTATCATCTCACCTGCACAGAAACACATTCAGTGTTCCTCACAATGAACAAAAACAGTCAAATGCAAACTCAGAATATTATACAAATGTGTTAAATATGTTTAATAAGACAAATATCATTTATGTATTTAATCCCATTTTATTAACCGATGTCTTTGATCTTCTATGATCAGTTCACTCATACTAAGCAGAAATAACTCATCTGTGTATATTTGAGTTATTGCTGAATAGTGCTGATCTTTCTTCTGCTGCGTCATATTCTTCATGTGATTAGTTTGAGCGCGTCTCTACTGTACAGACGAGAATCTACATCTCCTTCAGTCTGAGTCACTTCTGCTGGGAAAGAGCTTTACATTTCTACAAGAAGAACTTTTATACTAAAAACAAACAAGCCCTGCTCAGATTTAAAAATAACTCAAAAGTAACGTAACGCATTACTTTCCATAAAAAGTAACTAAAGTTACATAATTAGTTACTTTTTTAGAGAGTAATGCAATATTGTAATGCATCACTTTTAAAAGTAACTTTCCCCGACACTGGTCACATGTGTCGCTGTGGAATTCAGGTATCCATGGCAACCGCACAGGAAGTGATGAATGATTTGGCGGAAGGCCAAGACGTGCGATCCGTCAGCTCCAGGAAAGACAAGGAGAGACCAGACGATAAGAAGAACAAACAGGTGACACTAGTAATGAAGAACTAGATCAGCTTCACTGATCACCAATCATCTGCAGAGTGCTGCAAACTCTCATTACATATTAATCAGATATCTGTTTTTACACTTTGTATGTAGGTGTGACTGGGGCTAGTTGTCACATTTTTACTGGTTTTCTTTTCACTTTTTATTTCAGTGCCTATATAAACACAAACTTTAGAATTTTGACTAGAAAAAGTCAGTTTAGGTTAATATGTTGAAATTTTACAACATGTTAATTTAACTTGTTGTGGCCTATAGCGGGGCATGTTGTCACAACATAAAGAGCAAGTTTTCATAATAAGTATTTGTTCACTTTTCATCACAATCAAAATAATTATTAGTAAATAATACAATCAGTAAATAATAATTATTGAAATAACGGTAAAATAATTATTAGACAGAAAGCATTAAAATGTTACACAAATTTCTGACTACTGTTGACGACAGAGAGTGTAATTAATTAATAATTTTTAAAATCTCTTCTGCTCACCAGTGCGGCATTTATTTGATCAAAAATATGCAGTAGTAAAAACTAATATTATGAAATATTTTTACAATTTAAAATAACCGTTTTCTATTTGAATACATTTTAAAATATAATTCATATAGACATTAATATTCTGATTTGCTGCTCAAGAAACATTTCTGATTATTATCAATGCTGAAAACAGTTGTGCTTCACAATATTTTTGTGGAAACTGAGACGCATTTTATTTTTCAGGATTCACAGATGAATAGAAAGTTCAAAAGAACAGCATTTATTTGAAAAATAAATATTATGTAACATTATAAATGTCCTTTACGGTCACTTTTGATCAATTTAATGCGTCCTTGATAAATAAAAATATTCATTTATTTTTTATTTTCTTTTTTTTTAAGTTTTACTTACTCCAACATTTTGAATGGTAATTTATCATATTTTCATCAAACATATTAAGTAGCAGAATTGATCTAAATATCATTGCATTAGATACAAAATATCAAACCAAGTATTTTTATTTATTTTTTAACAATATTATTGTAGTTTCATATTTTGAATCCCACATTATAAATGTCTTTACTGTCACTTTTGATCAATGTAATGCTTCTTTGATGAATAAAAGTGTTCATTTATTAAAGAAATCTTTGAGCTTTAGTGCACATGTCTGTACAGTTATGTATATTCCCTGTTATTTCTGCAGCCGTCTCCTGTTGAGGACAAACCCAGAGCTAAAGCTGCAGACGTGTCTCTTCCCATCAGCCCCGAGCAGTGGGCTCAGTTCCAGTGTCCTGAGGAGCTTCGACAGGCCTTCCTCTCTGACGCCGGTCCGTACAGCATCAACAGCTCATCCATCAGTGCACAGGTCAGCAGAACATCTCTCGTCTGACACATAATCTGACCGGGACCGAGCGCACACTGATTTCTGAGCTGCGTGAGGAAATATTGATCTTTAGAGTGAAACAATATTATCTGTGATTTAAAGCATCTTCCTCATCGATTTAAGGAGAATGATTTCACTGAACAATAACACCGCATGAGTAGAAGAGAAAAGAGATTATCTGAAAACCGTCATGGGTTGTGCAGGTCAGGCACAGCTTACACCTCCTCAAAAAATCTTTTATTCAAAGCTTCATCAGAGGCTGTAAAAGGTGCAAAACGTTTTCGAGACAAAGCTCTTCATTGATGAGTGCACACCTGCACCCATTAAAACATCAATATTCAGCTCGGACATCATAACGTGCACAGACACAAAAAAGCACCATACAATAAATCCAGATTACCTTAAGAAATTCTTATATGTGTATTGATGGTAACTCCTTAATGCAAAAAACATCATTAATGCAAGATGCAAAAATAAATTTTCATTCATAATTTTACCCATAAATCTTATAAATGTTTCTTATATACAAACCAAATTCAAAATCAATTCCTCATTCATACCAAGGGGATGTATCTCAAATCAAAAATCCATTTGCTCTCTCTTTGTAAAGGTCGGCGTTCCACGTCCCCTCCCCTTCGAAGCTGTGGTATATGTTCTATTACCATAAAACCAAGTCTGATATGGAATGTGACGCTTTATATCCTTTAAATCCTTTCTCCTGATGGAGCTCATATGTTCAATAATACGCGTTCTGATCGATCTGCTAGTTTTACACGTGGGTTGTTCTGGTTAAATGTCAACTGATCTATAACTCCAGCGGGTCATCTTTATTGTCCAGACTTGCTATTTGAAAAGATCAGTGTTATATTTTTATTTTTATGACAATATTTTCTTGACATTTAAACACATCTATCCTTTTGTAAGTTTTGGGGTTTGTATTTTTTTTTTTTTTGCTGTTTTTGAAAAAAAAAAATTAAGCCAAAACTGTAAAGCAAAGCTGATTTAATTAAAAATGTAATTTAAAAAAAAGCGTGTGTGTGTGTGTGTGTATATATATATATATATATATATATATATATATATATATATATATATATATATATTTAAGTTATACTATTTTTA
>CM071950.1:31545000-31552500 GCA_036784905.1 Acrossocheilus fasciatus
GTGAACACGCCAACACACTCAGGTGAACACGCCAACACACCCAGGTGAACGTACAAACACACTCAAATGAACACGCTAACACACTCAGGTGAACACGCCAACACACTCAGGTGAACACGCCAACACACTCAGGTGAACGTACAAACACACTCAGGTGAACGTACAAACACACTCAGGTGAACACGCTAACACACTCAGGTGAACACTCCAACACACTCAGGTGAACGTACAAACACACTCAAATGAACACGCCAACACACTCAGGTGAACACGCCAACACACTCAGGTGAACACGCTAACACACTCAGGTGAACACGCCAACACACTCAGGTGAACACGCCAACACACGCAGGGGAACATGCCAACACACTCAAATGAACACGCCAACACACTCAGGGGAACACGCCAACACACTCAGGTGAACACGCCAACACACTCAGGGGAACACGCCAACACACTCAGGTGAACACGCTAACACACTCAGATGAACACCCCAACGCACTCAGGTGAACGTACAAACACACTCAAATGAACACGCTAACACACTCAGGTGAACACGCCAACACACTCAGGTGAACACGCCAACACACTCAGGTGAACACGCCAACACACTCAGATGAACACGCTAACACACTCGGGTGAACGTACAAACACACTCAGGTGAACACGCTAACACACTCAGGTGAACACCCCAACGCACTCAGGTGAACGTACAAACACACTCAAATGAACACGCCAACACACTCAGGTGAACACGCCAACACACTCAGATGAACACGCCAACACACTCAGGTGAACACGCCAACACACTCAGGGGAACATGCCAACACACTCAGGTGAACACGCTAACACACTCAGGGGAACACGCCAACACACTCAGGTGAACACGCTAACACACTCAGATGAACACCCCAACGCACTCAGGTGAACGTACAAACACACTCAAATGAACACGCTAACACACTCAGGTGAACACGCCAACACACTCAGGTGAACACGCCAACACACTCAGGTGAACACGCCAACACACTCAGATGAACACGCTAACACACTCGAGTGAACGTACAAACACACTCAGGTGAACACCCCAACGCACTCAGGTGAACATACAAACACACTCAAATGAACACGCCAACACACTCAGGTGAACACGCCAACACACTCAGATGAACACGCCAACACACTCAGGTGAACACGCCAACACACTCAAATGAACACGCCAACACACTCAGGGGAACATGCCAACACACTCAGGTGAACACGCTAACACACTCAGGTGAACACGCTAACACACTCGGGTGAACGTACAAACACACTCAAATGAACACGCCAACACACTCAGGGGAACATGCCAACACACTCAAATGAACACGCCAACACACTCAGGGGAACATGCCAACACACTCAGGTGAACACGCCAACACACTCAGGTGAACACGCCAACACACTCAGGTGAACACGCCAACACACTCAGGTGAACACACCAACACACTCAAATGAACACGCCAACACACTCAGGGGAACATGCCAACACACTCAGGTGAACACGCTAACACACTCAGATGAACACCCCAACGCACTCAGGTGAACGTACAAACACACTCAAATGAACACGCCAACACACTCAGGT
Source organism: Acrossocheilus fasciatus (assembly GCA_036784905.1). Classification (NCBI taxonomy): domain Eukaryota; kingdom Metazoa; phylum Chordata; class Actinopteri; order Cypriniformes; family Cyprinidae; genus Acrossocheilus; species Acrossocheilus fasciatus. Next base: position 31,546,631 of record CM071950.1, read on the forward strand.
GAACACGCCAACACACTCAGATGAACACGCTAACACACTCGGGTGAACGTACAAACACACTCAGGTGAACACCCCAACCCACTCAGGTGAACGTACAAACACACTCAAATGAACACGCCAACACACTCAGGTGAACACGCCAACACACTCAGGTGAACACGCTAACACACTCAGATGAACACGCCAACACACTCAGGTGAACACGCTAACACACTCAGGTGAACGTACAAACACACTCAAATGAACACACCAACACACTCAGGTGAACACGCCAACACACTCAGGTGAACACGCCAACACACTCAGATGAACACGCTAACACACTCGGGTGAACGTACAAACACACTCAGGTGAACACGCTAACACACTCAGGTGAACACCCCAACGCACTCAGGTGAACATACAAACACACTCAAATGAACACGCCAACACACTCAGGTGAACACGCCAACACACTCAGATGAACACGCCAACACACTCAGGTGAACACGCCAACACACTCAAATGAACACGCCAACACACTCAGGGGAACATGCCAACACACTCAGGTGAACACGCTAACACACTCAGGTGAACACGCTAACACACTCGGGTGAACGTACAAACACACTCAAATGAACACGCCAACACACTCAGGGGAACATGCCAACACACTCAAATGAACACGCCAACACACTCAGGGGAACATGCCAACACACTCAGGTGAACACGCCAACACACTCAGGTGAACACGCCAACACACTCAAATGAACACGCCAACACACTCAGGGGAACATGCCAACACACTCAGGTGAACACGCTAACACACTCAGATGAACACCCCAACGCACTCAGGTGAACGTACAAACACACTCAAATGAACACGCCAACACACTCAGGTGAACACGCCAACACACTCAGATGAACACGCCAACACACTCGGGTGAACGTACAAACACACTCAGGTGAACACCCCAACCCACTCAGGTGAACGTACAAACACACTCAAATGAACACGCCAACACACTCAGGTGAACACACCAACACACTCAGGTGAACACGCCAACACACTCAGATGAACACGCCAACACACTCAGGTGAACACGCTAACACACTCAGGTGAACACGCCAACACACTCAGATGGACACGCCAACACACTCAGGTGAACACGCCAACACACTCAGATGAACACGCCAACACACTCAGGTGAACACGCTAACACACTCAGGTGAACGTACAAACACACTCAAATGAACACACCAACACACTCAGGTGAACACGCCAACACACTCAGATGAACACGCCAACACACTCAAATGAACACGCCAACACACTCAGGTGAACACGCTAACACACTCAGATGAATACTAAACTAAAGTGTGACCATTCCAATAAACATTTTTTTAATGTTTATAAAATATATATTCAAGTATATGTATGTGAGGGGTTCTTAATTCCAGTCTTGGACTTGCCTAAACCGAGTGATAAATCATCCAGGTGAACACCCTAACACACTCAGGTGAACGTACAAACACACTTAGGTGAACACGCTAACACATTCAGCGCTAACACACTCAGGTGAACGTACAAACACACTCAGGTGAACACGCTAACACATTCAGCGCTAACACACTCAGGTGAACACACTCAGCGCTAACACGCTAACACACACACGCTAATCAACTGCAGCAGTTTAACACTGATAAGAGATACTGTAACTACTCATGAAGACATTTGATCAAAATGTAATATCAATAACAAAAATACAATTCAGAAATCATTTTAATATGCTACTTTTTAAAATATAAAACACAATATTAAAAATGCATTAAAATCGAATATATGTGTATATATATATATATATATATATATATTTATATTTATTTTTTATTATTTTATTTTTTTAATAAAAAATAGAAAAAATGTATATCATAATATTGTTACAATTTAAAATAATGTATTGCTATACTCTTTTCTGTTTTAATATATTTTTTAAAAAGTACTTCTGAAGATCATGTGACACTGAAGACTGGAGTAATGATGCTGAAAATACAGCTGCATCACAGAAATAAATTACAGTTTACAATATATTACAGTAGGAAATGCTACTTTCAATTGTAATAATATTGCACAATATTACTGTTTTTACTGTATTTTTGGTGATATAAATGCAGCCTCTGTGAGCAAAAGAGACTTTATTATTATTCCAATTATTCCAAACTTATATTCATGACCTGTATTAATCACCTTTCAGCTTTTTGCACTGTAATACTCCTCTTGTGTGACATATCAGTGTTTAAAGCCAAAAAATGCTATGTGCACCCATTTAATTCCACGTCTCTCCGTTATGAATAGTGAATACACACTGCTGTTTGTTGTCCAGCTGTAGTAGGCTGAAATCTGTGATTTTTGTCTCTTCTTCAAGAATCCTGGCTGCTCAGGCATCGAGTGCAGAAGAGAAACAGCGCCACCTTCTGGACGCGTTCAGCCTGATGAAGCGCGCCGTGTCTCTTCAGGAGCAGGTTCTCACTGATGTCCTGAATGTTCTTCCGCCTCACGAGGTACGAGATGTGTTTAATCATCACTTCTGTACAGATGTTTTTTTAGATTGTCTGTGCTAATTTTGGACCAAAAATCTGCAGAATTTATATCAGCGGGAAATAAATGACACACTTCACCTTGACTGTAGCTCAACAGTGTTTAGTTTACATAATAAATAACTACACGCACACACAGTAAAACAATATTATTGTGAAATATTATTCACATTGAAATCTATCTATCTATGCACACACACATTTATACACACAGTAAAAGTAAAATAATTAAATAATTCTATAATAATAATAAATAATTCATCATCTTTTTATTTTTTTATTCTGTTTTACATGTATTTCTATTCTGTTTTCGATTTTAATATTTTTACACATTCATTTTATATTAATTTAAAGTAAATTGAAAGCAAAACAGTAATACTGTGAAATATTATTCTAATTTAAAACAAATCTAAATACAAATTGTTCTAAAAATAGGCATAATTTTGTCATATAAAATATCTCTGTTCTATTATATATTTTATTTTAAAAATATTAGTATTTGAAATAATATTAAAACAATTTAAAATAATTGTCTAAATACCAAAAATACACAACTATACAAACTTTACATTTTTAACATATTTTTAATTCAGTTTAAAAAAAAAAAAAAAAAAAAACTATTTCTATGTTGTTTTCTATTTTAATATATTTCAGAGACTTTGCATATTAATTTGAATGTCTTAATTATCTCCCAGAAGCGTGTGACGAATATCCTCTTCCAAACATGCGGTAATCTGGTTTGTTTGTCGTTTGCCGTTCCTCCACATGTGCTAATGTGAACTCTAAAGGACAAAACACACACGGTTTGTTTCCAGAGGAACAAACACGATTAGCAGACGGGAAATGTGATTTAGTGTGGCGTTCGTTAAGCTCGCTGTGAACCGACCCGGTGGTCTTCTGTGCCAAACAGCACACGGCTCCTCTAAACGACACGCTAATTCATTTTGCCTCATGCTGCATTATGGATTTTCATTTTCCCGAACGGATTATCTTATTACAAAGCTCTCCGGGTGCTCATATTTATGAAAAGAGGGCAATGAACACATTGACCAAATGTGGAAATCTGAATTGCTAAAGTAATTAGTCTCTTGTGCTGTTTGCACTCTTTCCATTTGAAGGATTAGTTCATGCAGAAATAGTCTGTCGTCATTTATTCACCTTCCAAACCTGTCAAAGATATTTTGAAGAATCCCCAAACTGCTCTTTTTCCATGCAGTAAAAGCAAACCATGATGTCCAAGCTCCAAAAACAACAACAACAACAACAACAAAAAGCTCCATAAATATGGATTTCTTCTGGATTTTGTGTTCCACAGAAGAAAGTCATGACCCATATGGTTAAATGAATAAATAAATAAATACATTTTTTGCCAATGTATTTTGGGTTATTTTTGTATATTTTTAAAATATATTAAAAAATATAAATATATCTAAAACTGTATTATCCCTTTCATATATTTTAATCCATGTGAACATATAACACATTTGAATAAAAATTAGCAAAGAACATACATTACAAATTATGTGTGTGTGTGTGTGTGTGTGTGTGTGTGTGTGTGTGTGTGTGTGTGTGTGTGTGTGTGAGTGAAGGTTGACACTAAATATATCTTCAATTTTAAAAAATATATTTCATTGAGCTTCACTGTTTACAACATATATTTAGCATATATTTAAAATATATTTTGGCCAAAAACAGCTTGCTGTATGGCAAGTAAATGATTGTTTTAATCATGAATTATCCCTTCAGATACACCGAAGCGCTGTTTGTTTGCAGGTGTTTGTGTGTTGTATCCTGCATGAATCAGAAAACACCTGATTTAATAGCTGCGTTGGAAGTTTATTCTGATCCTCCACCTACAGCAGATGGAGCTGCCGCCCTGAAAGACAATAAATCGAACCGAGACGACGCACAAATATATTTCAGAGAGAATGTTTGGCTTCTATATTCACTTGAGTTCAACAATTTTATATTGTATGTAAAATATGGTTATTCTGTCAAGCCCCTCAAATTTTCTTCAATGGATGGACAGTTTGAAACCTTCTTAAAATGAAAGACATTCTTAATTAAGTCAAAGTTTCATCAGTTGTGTAATAGCAAATAAAAACACACAAAGAAGGAAGAAAAAGTTGTACTAAAAGTAAAACCATTAAAGTGAAAAAAAAAAAAATTATATATGAATTATATATATATATATATATATATATATATATATATATATATATATATATATATATATATTCATGTCTGTCCTTTCATGAATATTTTGGAGCTGAATAACATCAGAGGTGCGTCTGGCGGTCGTCACGTGATTGGTTTGTGAGCAGGTCACTCCTGTAAGACCTTGTTGTCGGGTCATTTCCTGTTTTCACTCCTGTATTTCCTCAGTCTCTGGCCCTGATGAATAATTCATGACTCAGATTTACAGCAGGCCAGGTGTGTGTGTGTGTGTGTGTGTGTGTGTGTGTGAAGCACTTTCACTGACTCTGGTTTCTACAGTTGAACATATTCATGAATTAAGAGTGCAAACAAATGGCTTCAATTTCAGAAGACATTTCAGGAGGTGTAGGGATGGTCTTATTGATCCTGAAGTATAGATATATGGATACTGATGCGAGTATCGATATTAAGGTGTGTTTTATTTACCAGAGATTGTTTATTTAACAAAAAAACACTCACTTCTGACAGTGCATTCAAACAAACGGCAGCCCGATGCTTATCAGAGGATTTCCCAATAAACACATTGAAATGGTAGTTTACATAGTTTGAGCAATTGCATTTATTTAAACTGAACGTTAAAAGTTCATATTGATCATGTTCTATTCTGTAACGTTAAAATAAATCATACACTGTCAGAATAAAAAGGTTGTATTTTATGCATGCAACAGCCGATCACTGCAGTCGCTTATGAAAATGAACCACGGTTTTACTAAAGTGACTAGTGCAGCTATAATATTTGTAGGTTTCCACGGTTACCAGTAAACATATTTTAACCATGTGTACATTAAACTAAATTATTATATAATAAGTTGCAATTAAAGCATATTGAATGTTAAAATGCGTTTCAAATATAATGGTGAGTGGGTATCATTACCCATTTTACTCTTAGTAATTTAATATTTTCATAAATTTAATAATTTCATATTTTTCCCCAATGGTGATGATTGTTAAATAAAACGGAAAAAGAAGACTGTTCTCGTGAGTGCGGATCATAATTTCTTATACAAAATAATTTATAAAGTTCAGTTTAGAATATCGTATCGGTATCGGTATCGGTATCGGTAATACTGACCTTT
>CM071950.1:31557500-31662500 GCA_036784905.1 Acrossocheilus fasciatus
ACCAGGAGAGAGAGCGAAACCAGGAACATACTGAAGACCAGCGAGTGGAGATGAATGAAGCGGAGAAGAAGCAATACGCCGGCAAACGTGCAGAGCTGCAGGTACATCAACACACACTTTTATCATAATGATAGACTTTATACACACAGAACAGTATAGATTTAATATACTGCAATTCATTATGACTACAGACTCGAACACTACTGCAAATATTAAACGTTTATTTAGTTTATGAATCATTTTCTCCTTTGAGGATCCACCAAACTCACTGGTGGAGAAAATGTCTGTTAATAAGGCCAAAAATCCTTATTTTTAGTTTTTAATACAACATTTGTAGAAATAACACTATATTCTTAAGTCTGTTTATGCAAAAGTGGCATTTGTTGCTCTTTTGAGTCACTTAATTTTAATGAATCAGTTGAATCGCTGCACAATATCGGTCTGAATAGTGTGTGTGTGTGTGTGTGTGTGTGTGTGTGTGCGTGTCTGTGTGTCTCTCTCTCTGTGTGTGTGTGTGTGTGTGTGTGCGTGTCTGTGTGTCTCTCTCTCTGTGTGTGTGTGTGTGTGTGTGTGTGTGTGTGTGTGTGTGTGTGTGTGTGTGTGCGTGTGTGTGTGTGTGTGTGTGTGTGTGTGTGTGCGTGTCTGTGTGTGTGTCTCTCTCTCTCTGTGTGTGTGTGTGTGTTTTCAGAGCGAGCGGAGGGCAGCGCAGCGGCTGTTGGCTCAGGCCAGTGAAACTCTCTCTCAGTCTGTGAGTCTGAGTCTTCATCACGACCTTCCTCATCTTCTTCCTCGCGTCTGCTCAGATCTCCTGGAGTGTCACGGTCAGTTCGACCCCGGCTCCAGCGGACAGTATCTCGCCCTGCTGCAGGTACTGCGTCTGACTGCGCTTTCACTAGCATTCAGATACTGTTGATTGAGGTTTTGGTTTCGTTTAATAACTATTATTGTATTTTTGTATTTTTAAAGGAATAATTCACCCAGAAATGTTCTTTCATAATTTACTCACCCTTATGTTGTTCCAAACTCATATGGCTTTCTTTATTCTTTCAAAATGCAAAAAAAAAATATAATATAAATAAATATCCATAATCTCCAAAAAACAAACAAACAAACACTTTCTGTTCCACTATAACAAAAGTGTCATAACAGTTTTTTGCTTTATGTTATTTCACAACGTCTTGGCTTAAATAAGCAGAAATGTCAGTGAGATTTCAGAGCAGAATGAGCAAATTTTCACATTATTTTCACATTTATTTTCACATTCTCCATTAAAATACCTTCAAAATGATATATGACTTGTTGGAAAAAAATGACTGAGGTAACTAGCAACGTTGCATATTTTCTTAATAATAATTACTATATTATTAATCACAATAGAGCTATTTTTTATTTTATCTTTGTTATTAAAAATAAGAACAAAGATGCAAAGAAACAGTAGTTGAAGAGCAGCGAGTGTGTTTGATTAACATCTATATTAAGACTGTAATGCATGGATCAAATATAATGTTACACATCAGATCATGTAAGACACAACAGATTATGTTTGTGTGAATCTCGCCAAGACATAATTACCAATAATGTACTTCAGGGAGATCGTGCTCTCGGAGAGGCGTGTCTTATGCAAATGTCAGTCAGCGCGATCGTTTGTTTTCATCAGCATGGGTTTGAAAATCATATTTCAGTGGTTTGGACTCATGTCATCAAGAAGTCGCTATGAAAACGTACAAATGAAGATCATTTGTACATTTAATGAACTCAGGGCTTAATAAACTCATTTTTGTGAAAACCTCAAATTCGACCAAAACTGATATTATTCACTTCTTTTGCCTGCAGCTCAAAATTCACACTCATTCTGCAAACACGGGTCACAAACATGACCCTGCAGCACAGCAGCAGTCATAAGCAGCACAGCTATATCTGCAGCAATAGCCAATAATACACTGTATGGGTCAAAATTATACATTTCTCTTTTATGCCAAAAATCATTAGGATATTAAGATCATGTTCCATGAAGATATTCTGTAAATGTCCTACCATAAATATCTCAAACCTTCATTTTTGATTAGTAATATGCATTGCTAAGAACTTCATTTGGACAACTTTAAAGGTGATTTTCTCAATATTTAGATTTTTTTTTTTTTGCACCCTCAGATTCCAGATTTTCAAATAGTTGTATCTCAGACAAATATTGTCCTTTCATAACAAACAAATATTTATTCAGCTTTCGGATCATGTATAAAACTCAATTTCCAAAAATTGACCCTTATGACTGGTTTCGTGGTGCTGGGTCACGTGTGTGTGTGTGTGTGTGTGTGTGTGTGTGTGTGTGTGATGTGGAGCGGATGATTATTACTCATGAGTCGTGTGGTCTGCTCTCAGAGCGGCGTGTGCTGTGCTGAGATGTCGTCTGTCCTGCAGTCGATCTGCTGCGGTGTGAATGAGTCTCAGACCTGTGCTCTGATGAACCTGCGGAGGACGCTGCTTTCTTCACAGGGTCACAGACCCGACGGCGCTCTGACGGCAGTGACCCGAGAGCTCAGCGCTCTCTCCAAGGTACTGCGCTGACCGCAAACCTCCTCACACACCGCACTCTCCATTCATGTGTGAGAACAGGTCCGTGAGCATGCTATGCATTTTATGCATATGAATGTACATGTGCATGGGATTTTTGCCTTTTTCTGGGTACTAAAATTGAAGTTTGTAGTTGCCATGATTCTACCATAAAAAATAGAGTAGCAACAAGTTTACAGATTGAATTTAAACTTACAGAATATAATATAGCATGCAAGCAAGCTAGTTTCTTTATATAGCACATTTTATACACGTTTCATACACAGTTCAAAGTGCTTTACAAAAACGATCTGAAATAATAAAAAAATTAAAGTTGTGTTCTTGCTGCTGAGGAGTTAGCTGTGATGTTGCATAGCTGATAAGTGTTTAATAAATTCTTCATGTTGAAGTTGATTCTGCATGCATCCAGTGCCTCATACACGTTAACGTAAACACAACAGCGAGTCGCTCGTTTATAGTCTGTAGACGGAGCAGATTCACGCCTCATGAGTCTGATCACACTTTCAGGCCTTCAGTCACCTGACCATAAACCCAAACCACCTGAGGATTCTGGGAGAAATGCCACCCAACTTCAAGATCCTGCTGCTCCAGCACTCAGAGGACAGGTGGGATGGACTCAACTCTATTATAGAAATATACATTCATGCATTTGGCAGATGCTTTTGTCCAAAGTGACTTACACAGCATTCAAGTTCAGGCCTTCCCTGGGAATCGAACCCGTGACCTTGCTGTTGCTAGCACCCTGCTCTACATGCTATTCTATTCAGCTTTTCTAATCTCTGTTCTTTTGTATATAATTTACTCTGTTCTACTCTGCTCTAAACTCTTTTCTATTCTGTTCTGTTCTATTCTATTCTATTCTCATCTGGTCTGCTCAATTTGATTTCATTTGCTCTGTTCTGTTTTACTATTATATATTCTGTTCTGTTCTATTCTGTTATATTCTATTCTGCTATAGTTTACTCCCCTCTGCTCTGTCCTGTTATTTTTTTGCTCTGTTCTGTTTAACCATTTTCTATTCTGTTCTATTCTATTCTGTTTTATTCTGGTCTGTTCTATTCTATTCGTTGCTACTTTATTCTCATCTGCTCTGTTCTGTTTTTTTATTTGCTCTGTTCTGCTCAATACCACTCTGTTCTAATTGTTTCTATAATACATCACTGTGGCAGTTTATTGGGCTGTTTATTTTATTTTAAAATTATTGAGGAATGTATGTCTCCTGCTGTTCCAGTGTCACCCACTAGGGGTGTATGTGTGTGTGTGTGTGTGTGTGTGTGTGTGTGTGTGTGTGTGTGTGTGTGTGTGTGTGTGTGTGTGTGTGTGTGTGTGTGAGGTCATGTGGTCAGACCTGTGATCAGTCACTGAGTGGATTCTCAGTGGCAGTAAAACTCTCTCTGACGCGACTAAATCTACTCATTCTGTCAGCACCATCTGTGCCCCCCCACACACCACACACACCACACACACTCACAGAGGAGCCGCAGCTGTGTGTAACTCACGTCTGTTCTCTCGTTGTGTAGTTCTGTGCTTTACGCCGGTCTTTATGAGAAGGTTAAAGCCGCAGAGACTCAGAAAGGAAAGAGTGTGACAGGTACGACTCACCTTTACATTTAATCTCCCTTTAGCACCAGTTTTCTTCAGACACAGATTTAGTTTTTGAGTGAATCTCATTTAAAAAAAAAAAAAAAAAACAGGTTTAGGTCACATTTCTAATGATAATAATAATAATAAGGGAAATAGATGATCATTTGCATAAATAAAATAAAGCTGTTTTTTAAGGAACATAAGACTTTGGCTTTCTGTTCTCATGACTGAACCATGGTTGTCTATTTTCATGACAATTATTTGACCTAGAATTATGACCTAGAAAAAGATCACCGCACTGTTGCACCCAAAACATTTAATTAGCTCATCAAAACAGATCTGATGTTTTAAGGTACACGTTCTTCATCTTGTGTTCTTTTTTTTTTTTTTTTTTTTTTGCACTTTTCTATGGTTTACACCGCTGTTTAAAAGTTTGGGTTCAGTACAATTTTTAATGTCTCTTCTGCTCAACAAAGATACATTTATTTAATCAAATATACAGTAAAATGTTAAATATTTTTACAATTTAAAACAGCTGTTTTCTATGTGAATATGTGTTAAACTGTAATGTATTTCTGTGATGCGCAGCTGTATTTTCAGCATCATTACTGCAGTCTTCAGAGTCACATGATCTTCAGAAATCATAATAATATACTGATTTACTGCTCGAGAAACATTTCTGATTATCATCAATGTTGAAAACAGTCGTGCTATTTTTGTGAAAACCGTGATGCATTTTATTTTTCAAGATTCACAGATGAATAGAAAGTTCAAAACAACAGCATATATTTAAAATATATATTTTTTTGTAACATTATAAATGTCTTTACTGACACTTTTCATCAATTTAATGTGTCCTTTGATGAATAAAAGTATTAATTTCTTCCAAAACTGACCCTAACTTGAAAACAGCAGTGTATATATATATATATATATATAACTGTATGTTGGTTGTGCACCTGTTATTTCAGCAGCATTATGCATTCTGTGCGTGTGTTTTGGATGGGTTTGGTGACTCGTGTGTGTGTGTGTGTGTGTGTGTGTGTGTGTGTGTGTGTGTGTGTGTGTGTGTGTGTGTGTGTGTGTGTGTGTGTGTGTGTGTGTGTGTGTGTGTGTATGTGCGTGTGTGTGTGTGTGTGTGTGTGTGTGTGTAGGTGGTCTGATCTGCTCTAAGGTGGTCAAGGCCTCTGTTCATCGCTCAGATCTGCTGCAGCTCCACAAACTCCTGCAAGAGTTCAAAGATGTGAACGCACAGACGAGTCTGAACCGAGCACGAGTGAGACACGCTGACATAAATACAGTGAAATACAATCTCCATCAATATCACAGCAGCCTCTTTCACTCTCTTTATAAAGGAAGACAAAGATGGGAAGCTGGATGATTGTTTCAGAGCTCTGCTTGAGGAAATGGAGAACTACCTCAATCCTGTCCTCTCACAGTTTGACTTTTCATGCTTTAGGTACCAAAACACACATGCACATCTGTTGTTTTACATATCAACATGTTTATCAGGTGTTTGTAGTGGTAACAAGTTAATGCATCTATAAATGTGGCTTTTGTTTGCACCAGTTTTAACGCAGGGACACGTGTCTCTCGTCTGCCTTCGTCTTCTCTCTCATTTCCTCTTCTGTCTTATCACAGCGTTCGCTCTCCGTCCGTCTCCACCACATCGGCTCGAGCCAAAGACAAGGACGAGAAAACTGCTGATAAACCTCTGCCGGGTACAAAACACACACGAACACCAAAACACCAACACACTCTGACCATACAAATATGATGAGTGATAGAATGGTGTATCAGAGATGTTTCTCGAGCAGTAAATCAGTATATTATTATGATTTCTGAAGATCATGTGACACTGAAGACTGCAGTAATGATGCTGAAAATACAGCTGCGCATCACAGAAATACATTACAGTTTAACACATGTTTTAAATTGTAATAATATTTCACAATTTTTACTGTTTTTATTGCTTTTTTCATTTAATTAAATTTTTATCTTACTTAAACTTCAAACTTTTTTTAAACGCCAGCGTATTTGATTTTTAGAAGAGGGTCAAAGAACAGATGTCCGATTTTGGTGTCTACATCTAAATTTATCATAATTTACAAAAATGATTTTATATGCATAAAAAGCATGTTAAATGCAAGTGAAGTGTCTTCTTTAATGTTTAAAAAAAGAAGTCAAAATATGGGTGAAAATATGTTCATCTTCACTGAGTGTAACAGATATATTTATATAAAAATGAAACAACACACTATTTCTCACCTGCACTTATTAAAATACATATAAAGTGAACTTTTTTTTTCTTTTCTAAATTTTATTATATTTTTAATGATTAAAAACGTCTTGCTGACAAATGAGTAAAACCTAGTGGTTTGGTGGATAGTGACAAAGACTGATAAAGATTTAAAATTTTTATACTGAATGACATTTTTATGTAAATCACGGTAAAAATGTATGATAATCATTATTTTTTGCTCAGAAAAAAAATTAAACAGCATACATTCTATTCTATTTATGAAAAGGTTATATTAAACTTTTATTATTTTGATGCTTGAAAACAGTGAGCGATCATGTTTGTTTTCTCTGGTCTTCAGGTTATGTCACTTCTAGATTGTCTCTCATATATTATCTGCATGTTCCTAACGCAAGAGAAGCATATTGAAATGTGCACAGAAGAAGATGTTTGATATGGAGATCAAACCTGACATCTGAGATGCTTTAGGGCTGAAATATTGATCAGATTTACAGATCAAGCCCATCTTTAGCATGTCTGCTGGTCTCATCAAAACATGGAGAAACGTAACCGCTCGCAGTTCATCTTTAATCAGTGCACTGCATCGTTTACAGGCGTCTGTCTGTGTGTGTTCTGCAGATGCTGGTGAGTCTGTGGTGGTCCTCGCTGACCGGACGCTGTTGGAGTTTCCGTTAGAAGCGTTGAGCGTCCTGCAGGTGAACGGCATCGGCTCCGTCTCTCGAGATCTCTCTCTGCAGGTTCTTCACGCACGACTGCAGACGGATGAAGCAGGTGAGTTCGTGTCTCTTCTGATGCTGCGATGGAGCCTGAAGATGGTGTCTGAGAGGCGTTTCAAACCCGGTATATAGGGATGCACCGGAATGAATGTTATTGGCCGAAGCCGAACAAAATGAAACACTGGGCCGAATACAGAACACGGTTTTTCGCACCCCCCCCCCCCCCCCCATGTATTTTGCCAATTTTTTCATGAATGAAATACCCACATTTTGCTTTTTACTGTTTTGTCTTGCTTTTCAAAGAAAAAATCAATTACAAAACAATCTAAAAATATTTACATAACACTGAACATTTTTTAACATTCTAGCAGACATTACACCAACAAAGAACAATTTAACTTAAAATTAATAAGTTAGTAAAAAAAAAAAAAAAATTATATATATATATATATATATATATATATATATATATATATTAGTAATTTTTTAGCCCCCCTTCTTGAATCAGGCGTGTATTTTTTATTGTACAAATAAATGCAGCCTTGCTGAGCAGAAGAGAATTCTTTTAAAACGTTAATAAAAAAATATATATATATTAAAAAAAATATTTCAGATCCAACAGATAATAATAAATGTATTAATAGAGCGCTTGTAATTATTTTTATCATTATTATTGTCTTACTTTTTACTTTTATTTTACAGAGCAACTGTAAAATTACAATACTAACATTTATGAATGTTGATGGAACTTTTATTTTGGCGGAAACCTGCAGGAAGATCTCGGTGCTTCTTTTTGTTGTCAACAGCAGATTTATAAATGATTCTCATTAAGAATTTGCATCACATATGCATGGTAAAATTGTGTGCGCACAAACATACAAAAGCATCAAATAAGTATATAAATCATGCAGAATAAAAAGAGAAAAGTCCCTCATTGCCTTTGGCCCAATTTTAGATATGAAGCACTGTTTTTTTGTAATCTGTTTCTTTATTCACGTTAAATACTGGATATTTGCATGTGTGTTTTTAAGCTAAATTTACTTAACATACAATACTTTTGATTTATTTATTTTAATTACAGTAATTTATTAAAATTAATACAAATAATAATGCATTTTTAAAAAATATATATAAATGTAATGAAAATAAATATATAAATAAATAAATTTGATATTCACGGCTGTAAACTCATTGATTAGTACGAAAAAATGTAATAAAGTGCTTTCAGCTGCCAATAAGAGCGCAGTATTCTGAGCTTCGTTTAATGATTTTTTGCATATTTAAATCCATTCTGCAGATCTTCCTCCAAAATCAGCACAGAAGATGCAAAAAACTCCACAGATTCCCTCTAGACCTGGTAATGACAAATCATGCATCAATCAATCAAACACTCCACCGTACTCATGTTCATCCGAATATATTTGACACGTCGCATCTGATTATATCTCACTCATTAATTAGTAAATCCATGAAAGTATGTAGTGTGTAATACATAACATTCACAAACACAAAATGACATAAATAGCATTATTTTGTGTCAAAAATACCGTCATGAAATCATCTGTGGGACGTTTGGGGAAGTTGTGCTCATCACTGTCTGCTAAACAGTTTTCAGAAGTTTGTAAGCCCCTGAACGCAGTAAAGATAAAGAAGGAAACTGACGAGAGGCAGAAAGCTAAATGCATCCAGAGGTATTTCTGTCGGAGTTTAATCAGTTTCATTCAGGAAATGCTCTGTCAGGATTTATGACCTGTAATCTCGTTAAAATTCAAATGTGCCGTTGCATTCGGGACACGTTTTACATTTTTATTTGCGTAATTAATTGATTCACTTTTAACTCGTGCTCGGCTTCTGCGTGTAAATTGACAAATTAAAAACTAAACGTGCCGACACTCGAAGGCTTTCTGAGCGCTTCCCCCGTCGAGGGCTGATATCTCCATACGCCGCTGACGGGATTAAAGGAAAGCTGTGAGACGTGCCAGTAAACTCTGTGTTCCTCTCTCAAAGCAAAAGTGTAAGTACATCAGAACACTTCACAAACTGAACACTTAATTCAGCCATTTATCTGGATCAGATCTTTACTTTCCGCTGCTGCAGCTGTTCAAAATAAGCTGCTCTCGCGTTGGATCCAATCTTGAAAATGGGTCGTTGAATAGAAAAAAGGATTCTGAAATTGAATCACATAATCCAGTCTCGGTTTTGATCTGGATTAAACCTACAGTACGTGTTGCTCAAACATTTCTTTTAGGATCGGGATCAGTTTGATTCAGAAAAGCAGGATTTTTCTGGATTTAGATTTCAGAAATAAAATGTGTTTAAAATTTAAAATATGTGGCAAATATTATAACATTTGTGTCATGTAGTGTGTGTGTGTGTGTGTGTGTGTGTGTGTGTATATATATATATATATATATATATATATATATATACTTTTATTTTGGATGTGATTAATCGCGCTTATATACACGTGTATGTACTGTATGCATGTATTACATGATTCAAAGTAATATTTGAACGTTTTTAAAATACAAAAAAAAAAAATTAAATAAAGATTTTGACCTCATAAAACAGTCCCTCAAACAGATGTCAATATCAAACAAAAAATTATATATTTAATTTTAACTGTCATTTATCCACTTATATTAATTAAACCAGTCAAAAGTGGTGTATAAAAATTGCATCCCTTATTAATGATATATATTTATGTATAATGTATTTTTATTTAGATTTTTTTATATTTTGTGTATTTTTTATTTGTTGTTGGTCAGATGAAATTGAAAATGAAGAAGGAAATCACATTTAGAGCACTGGAAATCTGGAAATGATTGTAAAAAAATAGCACAAAAAAAGGTGGATCCTGCTTAAAAAAACAAGGGATTTCCAAATCCAGATCATTGAAGCATACTTAGACTTCAAACATGTTAAAGAAGAGAAAGAGACTGTAAGAGTGATGCTGAGGGCGGTTCTGGACTGAGATGAATCTGTGTGGGTCTTCAGCTCAACATGACTGATGCGCCTCGCGGGACGCGTTTATCATCCGCTTCACCGTCCGACAGGCGAACAACACACTCAGAACACCTCGGACCTGCCACGCCGTTATCACACATCTCTCACAGACACAGCGTCCGAGACAGAAATCAGGCTGAAAATAGCCACACTCAGAATAATTAGGCCACGCTCTACAAGCAGGTCCTCGTATGTAGAGCAGCAGGAGCCTCACGGGTTGAGAAGCGGGCCGAGACACAGAAGGTCGTGGATTCGATCCCCGGTGGCAGCGGTTCCGCCGCTGTGCCTTCAGGAGGCTGATTTCACACCGGTCCATTGTCTGGGACTCGCACTAAATTGCATTTAATTCTCACTGTTACAGTGTCCTGAATGTCCGTCGCTACTGAAACAGAACTCCTGCTCCTTCACTGCAAGCAGCGCCATTTGGATTTGCTATTTATGTTTTAGTGATTTTATTTATATTTATACATTTTTAAATAGTTTTTTTTTTTATAAATTTATAATAAATATTTATTTTTTAAACAGTTCTTAGAATTTTATGACAGCAACTAAAACTCAAAAATGAATTAAACTAATGTGTACATTTAAAAAAATGAAACTAAAATGAAAATGGAAAATAAAAACAGAACTGATTCAAAATATTAATAACTCTTATAGTTTATGATGGCAATTATTTATTTATTTATTTATCTATTTTTGTTTACATTGATCAAGCAACACATTGTATGGAAAAATAAATCAGAAAAGTTGTTTATTTTGTTTATAAATCATATAAATAAAATAATAAAAGTAATGTGTTTCATAATATCTAAATTAATACTTTAGTAAAATGTTTAAAAACTTTAATAAAATTATATTATAATATATAAATATATATAAAAAATATTTTTTTTCAGAGCATATGCAGTTATTTGTACAAATAGTATATAATTTACTAAAATGTAAAATGTTTATTAAAAAGTAAATATTCTGAAAGCGTTGATGGAGATCCCATAATTTAACAGTAGTAACAATAAATACATAAATGCATCATATTTTTAAATAAGATGGTTTCATTGTAAATATGATGATTACCTCTAAGGTGGAAACCCAAGTTAGTAAATGATATTAACCATCTGAATCTAACCATGTCAACACAAGGAAAGTCAGACAGATATTTATTAACAGCAAGTGTTTTTGTGCCAACACACATAGTAATTAAAATTAAATATCAATATCCTGTAACGATTCTCGTTCAGAGCATGTTTTATGCTGTGACTCGGGATGTTTTGGGGTTGAAGTTGTGATTAATAACAGCCTTTGCAAGTATTATTAGCATGAAATACTCCACAACAAACCTGTTTGAAGCATGAGCTCCCGAGCGGTTTATGTGATGTTAGGAAGATCAGCGTTATTTCTCAAGGCGTCACAGTAATGATGTTTCTTCGCTAGCACACTTTCTGCGACTCTGATGCTGATCATTATAGGTTCTGGACATCTGTGAAAGGGATTTGAATATTTAATGTGAATGTTAACTTCAGCCTTTAACATTTATCTCTTTCTTTGAATAATTATGCCCCACTTTCTTCAGACCTCAGCACTAAAATGCCATATGCAAATGACTGCACTTGTGTTTTTCAGTGTGATTTTTATTTTTTATTTTTTTTACAGCCATTTTTCAGGGTGTTTAATATCAGTCCACTCACACTTTAGTGTGTTCCTGCTTATATGAAAGCGAAAAGACACATTATCCTACGGGACGGTCATTAGCATAATCTGAACATTCATATTTTAGCATTATGTCAGGAAGATATACAGCCATGCTGTACTTACTAAAGGAGCTATTTGTTATTTTGCGACATATTTTGCATAAAACGTTGAGCGTACAATGAGGAAATTCAATATTATACTAATCCTATTCATGCTGTTAGCAAAGTTTATTTTCCTCGTTGTTTATAACTGGCACAAACGCAGCGTGCTTTTCAACCACTTTTCTTCTCTTGTCCTTTTATGAGGTTTTGTGCATTATATTTTCCGTCTTCACCAGTCATTGTGTATCTGTGTTTCTCGATTTATTTGAAAGTGTTCATAACACTTTTGCTGACATGTGCATCCATCAGATTTGTAGAAATGCATCAGTGTCTCAGCAATGGATGCTCTGCAGTGAATGGGTGCCGTCAGAATGAGAGTCTGATAAAAACATCACAATAATCCACAGCACTCCAGTCCATCAGTTAACATCTGGAGAAGACAAAAGCTGAAACACATCCAGCATCAAGACATTTTTAAAGCTTCCTCCAGTAAAAAAGTACATCTGCTGTTGTCTCTCACATCAAAATCCAGCCACGTGTTTGTTTAGAGCTGTTTTGACTGTTTTAAACGCTGCTTGATCTGCAGATTTCTCTCCTGATTCAGACCTGAACACTTCTTCACTGGAGGAAGAGTTATTATGGATTATAGACTCGTATTTGAGTTAAAAACGTCTTAATGCTGGATGTGTTTCAGCTTTTGTCTTCTCCAGATGTTAACTGATGGACTGGAGTGCTGTGGATTATTGTGATGTTTTTATCAGACTCTCATTCTGACGGCACCCATTCACTGCAGAGCATCCATTGCTGAGACACTGATGCAGAGACACATTTCTACAAACCTGATGAAGAAACACACTCATCCTGATCTCAGATGAACTGAGCGTGAACACATTTTGATTCTAGGGTGAAGTTTTGCTGTAATAAAATGATATGTTTGCCTCTGGATCTGCAGCTGTCACATGTTTTCAAATGAATCGTAGCAGAACATTTTCTGATTGCATGTTAGCTTTAATACGCCCTGATTGAAACGATCAATGTCTGAGTTTAAAGAAATCCACATTTTAACGTGATTGTTTTTACTGCAAAGCTGTGATGTGTTTCCGTGACTTCTGCTGGAGGTCGTTAAACTCACGTTACTGAAGTACAAGCGAACGCGGTCGTCGATATTAAATGTCACTGGCCTTTTTATTCAGAGTTTGGCACGCCGCTTGTTTTCCTCAGACACTCATTTCTTGTTTTAATAATCTTTCTCGTTGGTGACAGTTGAAAGTGAGAATAAAAAGGAGGCCAAAGGTGGCAAAGGAGTCAAGGGGAAAGGCGATCAAAGCCGAGGCATCAAAGCGGTGAGTCTGTAAATGAGTCTGGCGGACGCTGATAGAAATGCAATATTGCTTTAGTGGCCTTCACACGTTCTGATGTTTAATTTCTCCATCCTTCCCTTTTAACCGGCCTCTTTGGGTCAATTATATAATGTGTTTTCCCTGAGGACGCCATCTGACATTCTCATCTTCAGTTTCTCCTCCGAAGTTCGCATAAAGTAACCTTTAAGGATAACTTTCTTCTGCAGGTGCCGGTCAATCGCGTGCTGCCGCCGAACGCCGTCCCAGTGGACACACACAGGTTCAGATGTATCCTTCGCTTTAAACTGCCTTTATTTTCCATCTCACAGGCGTCTGTGATGTGTGTGAAATGTCAGCGCAGTCGTTCGGCTGCTGCATTGCATTTCGACTCGCTTTAATGCATTAGCTGCTTGCAAAGTGACTGAACACGGTTGATAGTTTGGAGAAATGTGTTCTTAACGCAGGCTTTAAGATGTAGTTGATGCTCAGGAGGACGATGATGGAAAGCAGGATGGTGAGTGGAAGTAGTTTTAGTGACATTTCTGAGTAAGTGTGAATATTTAATAAAAAAAATGCATTCAAATATTAAAATGCACCGATGAATTATTCACAATAAAACAAAACAAAACAAAAAAGAATACTTTTATTCATCAAGGATGCATTAAATTGATCAAAAGTGGCAGTAAAGGCATTCGTAATGTTACAAAAGATTTCTATTTTGAAATGAATGCTTTTCTACTTTCTGTGAATCCTGAAAAATAAAATGTATCACAGTTTCCACAAAAATATTGTGCAGCACAACTGTTTTCAACATTGATAATAATCAGAAATGTTTGTTGAGCAGCAGATCAGTATATTAGAATGATTTCTGAAGATCATGTGACACTGAAGATACTGAAAATACAGCTTTGATCACAGAAATAAATTACAGTTTAACAGATATTCACACAGAAAACAGCTGTTTTATATTGTAAAAATATTTCACAATTTTTACTGTATTTTCATCAATGAAATGCAGCCTTGGTGAGAAGAAACATTAAAAAACTTACCAACCCCAGACTTTTCTGCTTCTTGCATAAACCGCTTTTACTGAATCATCTAATTTTGTTCTGTAAGGCTAGTCATTACCTTTTTAATCAGTTGCAAAAACCTCAAATTGATCTAATTTGTGACATTTTTGAGATAAGACATCATTTGAGATTTTTACATAAACGTAATGTTTTCAGAGCTCTCGTAACTCATTCATTATAACGCGTATTCAGACATGGTGTGTCCATCACTATTTTGATGTTATTGTATGGAAGAAAATCACTTTTTCACAAAAATTGTGCACAAAATCTCAAAGTGGTCTGATTTGACATGAGGGCAAGTAAATGTGTCCCTGCAGCACAGTAGCAGTCATAAGCAGCACAGATATATTTGTAGCAATAGACTACAATACATTGTATGGGTCAATATTATCCATTTCTCTTTTATGTCAAAAATCATTAGGATATTAAGTGAAGATCATGTTCCATGAAGATATTTTGTAAGTTTCCTACCGTAAATATATCAAAACTTCATTTTTGATTAGTAATATGCATTGCTAAGAACTTCATTTGAACAACTTTAAAGGTGATTGTCTCAATATTTAGATTTTTTTTGCTCCCTCAGATTCCAGATTTACAAATAGTTGTATCTCAGACAAATATTGTCCAACAAACCATACATCAATGGAAAGATTATT
This sequence comes from Acrossocheilus fasciatus, assembly GCA_036784905.1. Classification (NCBI taxonomy): domain Eukaryota; kingdom Metazoa; phylum Chordata; class Actinopteri; order Cypriniformes; family Cyprinidae; genus Acrossocheilus; species Acrossocheilus fasciatus. The sequence goes on from CM071950.1 coordinate 31,572,494, forward strand.
TATTCAGCTTCCAGATGATGCATAAATCTCAATTTCGAATGTACCCTTATAACTGGTTTTGTGGTCCAGGGTCACAAATGCTGACACAGTTGATGTGTGTGTTGAAGTAACCTGGTTTGTTCAGATTGCAGCAGCCCAGCAGAGATCATGAGGAAGACCCTCGACACGTACGCATCGCAATTTACACCTCTGTGGGAAGGATTCATCGGCCACGAGCGCAAACACAGGTCTGGATCTCACACAAACTCCCCTCGCGCTCCTGACTCCGGCCTGTGAAGCTGATATTTATAGGAGCTGGTTTATATCTTGAGTATTAATGTGTGAAAGTGATGCTGTTCTCTCAGTCTCGCAGATCTGGAGCAGATGCTGATGTCCTGCAGCGCTTTTATTTACTCTGGCACCGAGAACTTCTTCTCCTGCGTCCCGCCTGCCAAGATGGCCTCCCTCAACCTGTCTGGTACCAGTGTGATCTCAGCTTCATTCATATAGTGCAGTTTTTGTTAATATTTTAAATTCGATTTTATTTTTATTTGCTGTTTTCTTGTTAGTTTTAGTTGACGTTTTAGTAATTTTGTTGTGTGTTTTTGTCATTTTTATGTCTGTATAGTTTTTAGTTTATTTAGTTTTCATTATTTTAAACTAAACAAATGAGAAATGTTGCTTTGGCAACTAGCTGAAAGAATTTTTTTATTTTTTTTTGTATTCTATTTTACACCGCCCTGCGTCATATCTACTGAATGAAATCCAATACTTGTTTCTGACTAATTTTGATCTGCTGATTCCAAAAATAGCATCTGTTATGTCACACTTTCTCACTAAATATGATGCATTTCATAGCATTTTTGCTTTTGACAGCACTTTTGTGAGTTGAAGTAGTCTTGAATTTTCTCTAAATCAGCAGAAAAACACCACAAACACATGATTCCTGTCTGAATCTGAGCCAGATTACAATTATTTGATCAGTTCTCAGCCCTTTTTCACATGCATGACATTATTTGATGTCTAATTCTGAATTATGGCCAGAGACAGAAAAAAAAATTGTGTTTTTAAAGAAAATGCATGATTTCTGCTTCATCTGTGGGTGTTGCAGCCAAACAGAAAATCACAGATATTGTGAAAAAATTCATTTTTTATTGTGTGCGGGTATTTGACATTGAAATAAGTATTTAAATGCATTTTTCCACTTTTTTGCAAATTAAGTTAATTGATACATTTTGAAAACTAGTTTGTCATTAAAGCAAACCCTTTGATACTTATTTTTGTTGTGCTGATAAGTGCATTAAAGTTGGATAAATGTACCTTCTTATTTTGTGAAAGAAAAAAATATATATATTTTTTAAATTCAGCATCATGAAAATATGTAATATTAGGGCTTTTTTTTTTTTTTTTTTCAAGACAGGTCCAAAAAATTTTTTAAATTAGATTTTGATTAAAATGCAAGATAACATTTAATTAAATATGCAACACAATGAGGTAATTTGACACCAATTTTGCATGCTATAGTTTGAAACGTTTGTTGTTGCATTATGTTTTGTTTCACATACCATTTTGTCTTTTATATTCTGCACTATAGTATTGCACTCTCAGCATTTTTGAGTCACCGGCTGTTAAAACCAGTGCTTCTGAAACACATATTGCAGCATTGGGTTGATAAATGAAAAGAGCGTCCACTTCTTGTAGTGCAAATCATACCAGGCACAGAAACTTAGTGGGAAATACTATGTGATCCAAACAGATTTAGGAAGCTCCCGCGGATCTGTCCTGCCACTTCACACGTTTGCTTTATTTAACTTCCTCTTTGTTCTCAGCAGCACGTGTTGCCGTGAACTGTATGCAGTCATTTTAAAACAATAAATGTTTGATTTCTTCCTGATATTTCTCTGATCAGTGCGGCTGTACACGAGCGCGATGCTTTGAAGATCTGCTTTTACATGCCGCTCTGGTCTCTCACCGCTCGCCGCTTCAAAAGCAGCCGGTCGAAGAGCGTTTTCAAAGCTTCTTTCATGTCTTCAGATTTGGCTACAATACTCATATTCTCACATAAACTGAGATCAAATTCAGATCAATATGATTTATCGGTTTTCAGCATCACAGGGAAAGTATTCTGATGATGGATGAGCTGTATCCCATCAGTCATTTGTCTCACAGACCCACTCAGATCAGTGACACCGCTTCATTATCTTCATCTTTACTGTACATTATGATTCCGGATCTCTTTAGCGTATAAGCAATAGTTCACTCAAAAATGAACATGTGCTGTGAATGTGTTCATCCTCAGTTCATCTGAGATCAGGATGAGTGTGTTTCTTCATCAGGTTTGTAGAAATGTGTCTCTGCATCAGTGTCTCAGCAATGGATACTCTGCAGTGAATGGGTGCCGTCAGAATGAGAGTCTGATAAAAACATCACAATAATCCACAGCACTCCAGTCCATCAGTTAACATCTGGAGAAGACAAATCCAGCATTAAGAGGTCTTTGGACTGTTTGGACTGTTTTAAACGCTGCTTGATCTGCAGATTTCTCTCCTGATTCAGACCAGAACACTTCTTCACTGCAGGAAGAGTTATTATGGATTATAGACTCGTATTTGAGTTAAAAACGTCTTAATGCTGGATGTGTTTCAGCTTTTGTCTTCTCCAGATGTTAACTGATGGACTGGAGTGCTGTGGATTATTGTGATGTTTTTATCAGACTCTCATTCTGACGGCACCCATTCACTGCAGAGCATCCATTGCTGAGACGCTGATGCAGAGACACATTTCTACAAACCTGATGAAGAAACAAACTCATCCTGATCTCAGATGAACTGAGGGTGAACACATTTACATTCATATTTTCATCAGTTTTTTATCTTGGCTAAACTATTCCTTTAAGGTCTGAGCAGGATCAATAATTAGAAGATGAACCAAACATGTGCAGAATTACACATCTGACATGTTCACAGCAGAAACCCCAGTGATTCCCTCACTCTGCTCATAAATCTCACGCTCTCTTCATTATCACATAGACGTGAGTTTATTGTCTTATCAACCTTTACAGCCGTTCATTCATCGTGTTTTTCTCCATCCATCATCAGTGTTCCTGTTGCAGCTCAGGTGATGGTGTGATGTTTTTGTTTTGGGTTTGTTGTCTTGTTAGAATCGAACATGACTTACATATTGATAACTGAACATATATTTTACATATTATTATGCAAATTTTGAGATATTGCATAAAACCGTCTCACACGGTTGCATTTAATTTGCATGGAAATATAGCTAATAAAAACATCAGCAGACCTGATGATGATGAGTTTGGGTGAAGCAGCATGATGGTGATCCATAACTCTATATTTTATGAATATTCATGATGCGGTTCTTTGAAAACAAGCTTGTTTCTCATGCTCTAAATCATTCAGCTCGTTTGATTCGTAGCAGCAGGTTCAGTCTGACCGCTTTAACAGCCCTCTTCATGCTTTTAGGATCTGTAATGCTGCAGTATTTACACGAAAAGAACCGTTTCTTCTTCGTTTAAAGGAAACTGAAGCATCTGAAGTGATGTGGTTCCTCATAAATGACTGAATTTGAAATGCTTCGTTTTACGTTAAAATCTGGCCTGCTGTATTTATATTCATTTAAATGTATTTATTCATATATTTATTTTGTATCTTTTTCATCTGACACTTTAGATCAGTGGTTCACTAGAGGCCTCGTGATAACTTAATGATTTAAAATGAGACAAAACCAAGCAATAAAACAGCTAACACACACACACACACACACACACACACTTGTTCTTATGTTTGTTTGTTTGTTTGTTTGTTTTTCAAAGGAATGATGGAGAGTCCATGGATGCCTAGAATTAGATACATATGGCATAGATAAACATTTAATAAATAAAACATCACACCTAATGTTTAAAAATGCATTGCAAATAATAATAAACAATTACAAATATGTTGCACTAAAAGACTTTACATAGCTAAAATCTGAGGATATAAATTTAGCAACTAACCAGGATTAATACGTTCTTGGAAAACCTGGATAGCCTTTGATTTCTAGAGCTGGAAAGAAGTAAATTAATACCATTTCAAAACAGCAAGAGCATTTTTATAAAGAGTGCGTTTTTTTTATCTTGTAGAAACTGGGAGTAAAGATATTTTTTTATATTTAATCCTGATTGAGTAAATCAGAAACAACTGGAAAAGTCACTGAAAAATTCCTTGAGCTCTTAAACTTCAGAAGCATCTGCAGAGTAAAACTGTGAAAGCTGTGGAGGAACGGACCTTTGTTGTGTGTATGGTTGTGTACAATGACGTCTGACACAGAACTACACAGAGATGAAATAGACGTGATTCCTTCAGTGCCTTCTGTGAGTTTCTGCGCATGATAAATCCGCATCTGGATCCACCGTGAGACGCGTGTATACAGGCCGTTTCTGGATCACTGAGAGGAACAGCAGGCGTCCGCAGGGAACTGATTCATTCGCCGCTTTAATCCGCTCCGCACACAGCACACGGCCGTTCTGTCCACTGAACAGCTCATTCTTGCACTAATGACTGTTTAGAGCCGTTCCTCAGTGTTTCAGATCAATCACAGCTGTGCTTTAACTGCACGCCGAGTGTTGCTTTGTCGTGTACTAATGCTCTTAAACTATGCTGTTTTATTATTCAGCTGTATTTCATTGTTCTCTCTGTGTTGGTTTTTCCGCAGGATGTCAGATGGTTTTTCTCTTTGAACGCGGTCAGAACAGAGTCAGCGTCCAGAAGAGGTGAAACACAAAACATTAACCCATAACTCTCTATTAGCATGCATTAGTCTTCATGGTTTTAATGATGCTTGAATTTATACTGTACAGTCATTTACTGACGACCAGAAGGCTTCTCGTGGATGTTGCCTTGAAAATAGTCTTTATTGATCTTGAATTGTACTTTATTGATCTTGAATTGGCGATTGAGGTCACTGCTTGTGTTTGCTTTTACTAATTCAATACCAAATTTGTCACTGCAAATGGTATTATCAGTAATATTAAATATATCGAAAAGCAAAACCATTAAAATATTAATTGAAATTAAAAAATGAGTATATATTAAACTTGAATTTATTTTATTTCTGCTAGTTGCTGTCAGCTTTTCTCATTTTCATTTAGTTTAACTTGATGTACTAAAGTAACTAAACTAAAATGTAAAAAAATTAATACAATTATGAATTATAAGGAATAAATAATTAATAAAAAATGACAGACAACAAAAATAAAAATGAAAAATATAAATAATTGAAACTATTAATACAAAAAAATATTATATTAAAATTACACTGGTAAGGATATAGTTTTTATTTTTATATTTTACATTTTTATATTTTTCCATGTTATATTTTCCTTTTTTTTTATTTCATTTTTATTTTAATTTTTTTTTTGCAAATTTTGCTTTTGTCATTTTTATTATATTTATTTAATATATCTGTATAGTTGTTATAGTTATTTTTATAGCTATATTTATAGTTATATTCTTTATAGTTTAGAGTTAAAGTAGATAAAAATGAGAAAAGCTGCAGTTACACTTTATTTTAAGGTGTCCTTGTTTCAGTGTAATTATACATATAAGTACTGAGTAATATTAATTACCTACATGTACTTATTATATGCTTAGTGTTAGGATTAGGGTTTGATTTAGGGTTACTTGCATGTAATTATGTATAATTTATTGTTATTATAATATTAATTACATGTAACGTGTAACAAGGACAGCGTAAAATAAAGTGTTACCAAAGTTGCCTCGGCAACTAACCTGAATTATAATGTGTTATATACAGTGTTGTTATGCATTTCAGTTCACATAATTTTATTTCAAGTAACTAAAATGTTTTCTGGTTTTAGTTTTAGTGTAGTAACCCTAAATAAACTGTGCTTCAGCGCTCTTTACTCGGGCCGGATTCACCATATGTGCATTTGCACCAAATCCAGATCAAGCATGGACAGATTAATGCAGCAAATGTGACAAATGCATATTTCTGTTAGAGGTTTATCTTTGTTAACTGTTAGCAGAACATTAGCATATAGATGAGCTCCGAGATCATCGACATCAAGCTAAAGACACAAACACTAGATTAGTGGACTAAAAATAATCAAGAATCTGAAAAACTTCTAGTTTTATGTCTTTTTATGGTATTTTCTGTGTTTAAATGAAAGAATCTTCTTATATATGCAACTTTGCATAAAAATAGGATCAACTCTTGCTTTCCGAAGGAATCGAACCCATGACCTTGCAGAACTCCAGGAAGACAAAAAACTCTTCTTCATCCTCATCTCTTGGCTTTATGGGACTGTTTTGTGATTTTTCTTCAGACGGTGGAGCCGGGCTTCGGACGGTCCGCTGGGCTCGGCGTATCTCTTCAGTCTCAGCGGGGTTCGTTCTGTCCTGCTCAACCAGTGGCACAGCAGCGCCGCAGCAAACGCACAGAACATGCGCTCGCTCGTGGACAGTGAGGCCATCACACACTTACACGCATGCATTCATCCCAAAACTAATTATACTGCCTTCATGCGTTCACTGGAGTCCAACCCACAACCTGATCTCATTTTCTGTTTGATCTACAGGAACGTCCTTTACTAGCTCTGAAGAAAATTGAGATACAGTTTTTTATATGTGTATATTGTTTTTATGGTTACACTTTATTTCGATAGTCTACTTTAGACATTCTACTAACAGTAAGTAACTTTGCAACTACATGTCAACTAGCAGTCATTAGAGTATTAGTAGACCGTCTGATTAATATCTTCTAACACTTTATTTTGATGGGTCCACAACATACTGAGTATGAGAAACTTTGCAAGTATGTCAACTTATTCCCTTAAACCTTAACCCTAAACCTACCCTACTGAGAGTTAGTAGACATGTAGTTACAAACTTACTTAGAGTTAGTAGAATGTCTGAAGTGGACTATTAAAATAAAGTGTAACCGTTTTTATAAATTTTTTATTTCAGTTTTAGTTAAGTTACACTAAATGAAAATGAGAAATGTTGCCTTGGCAACTAGCTTTAATAAAATATGTTTTTAATATTTAAAATCCTTTAATATTTCACTTAATGTTTATTTTATTTCAAGTACATTTCTCATTTTAATGAAGTTTTACTAAAATAACTAACGCTAAAACTGAAATAAAAATGTATAAAATTGATATAGACATATATTGACAATGTATTACTTATATATTGACAAAACTAAATAACACATTTAAAAACATAAACATTACACAAATACGAATAACACAACAACAAAACTACTAAAACTAACAAAAAAAATCAAATGAAAACTAAAAATGCAAAAATTAAAACAGGTTCAAAATATTAATAAAAACTATAATGCTATCTCAATTTATAAAATTTATATAGACTTCTATATTGATAATATATTGCTTATATATTGACAAAACTAGATAAAACATCTAAAGACATAAACATAAAAAAATACACGTAACACAATAACAACAACGAAAAACTAAATTACTAAAACTAACAAAAAAAATCAAATGAAAACGGAAAAAATCAAAATAACAACAGATTCAAAATATTAATAAAAATGCTATAATAGTATCTCAATTTTTTCAGTGTTAGTAAAGGACTGTATCTCAAACATTAGAGCATGATGAAATAAAATAGTTTTTCAATATTTTATTTTAACTAACGTTTATATTAAGTATGGGGGGCTACACTTTTAGTTTCAGCTTTAGTTAGTATAATCACGGGTTATATTGAACACTTACAGACACGTGATGTGTGTTTGACCGCTCTAGATCTTCTGAGAGCAGGACTGACGTCAGGACGAGCCGCTCATGTCTTACGGACAGAAAACACAGGAGTCAGTGGAAACTCGTCCGGCCCGACAGGTCTTGTGTGTTTGTTTGCTTTATTTCTGCAGCATGTGCACATTTGAGTTCATGCAAAAAAAACCCCACAGAATAATAAGTGATGAAGGCCTGTTGTGGTTTTTCTTCTCTCACAGCAGACGAGAGTTCAGCTGTAAATGTGGAAGACGTCCAGAGAAAAACTCCTTCTGCGTTCAACTTTGTTATTTATGGACTTCCTAATTTAGTGGTTACATGAACATCTGGAGATGTCTGAGATTTAAAGAGCAGTTTCACTGAAATAAAACTCATTTACTAATGCTGTCTTTCAGGAAATTAAACATCGTCTGTTCTTCTACTTCTCTTTTAGTGTTCAAAGTTAATGCTTAAAGACTGTTATGTTCATCTTTGTTATGTTCAAATATTGATAATCCAAAACCTTCAGTAATAAATGAAATTCAAGTCCAAACATGAGCATTATTTGACTTTTTCCTCTAATATATCTGTATATATATTGATCTCTCATTGTGTCAGAAGCTGTTTTGTGTTGTTTGTGTATTATTTCTCTTATATCATATCTATTGGACAGCCTTTTGTGTCTCTATAACTGCATGGAAACCAAATGCAGAAACACTTTGTGATCGGTGAAGAACCAGGAAAACCAGAAAAGACCAGGATAAACCAGGACTCTGAACAAAGAAATGGTCTTTTCGTCACGAATGAGTGTAAACACATGCAGATCTGCTCTTCAGAATCAGGTAAGGTTTGACGTAAACAGAAAACCCCAAATAATCAAGCTAATAATATCTGTAATTAATGCAAACTATGAATTATTCAGAGTTTCTTAATAATTAGTTTCTCAATCCAGTGCAATAAGAACATTATCCATAATCCAGTGAATCAGTTTGTCATTAATTCTGTCTGACTGTTAATCACAGAGCTCTTAAATGTTCACACATTTACAGTGTTTTCAGTGGGTGGAAAGAGTTTCATTTTCATTGATTTTAAGAACAACATAAGACCTTAATAACGCAAAATGAACTGGTTTATGTGCTTTATTTGCAAAAGAGATACAGAGAGGATCCTGATGGTGAAGGTGAGATCAAGCAACAAATTAATGAGTTTAAATGTTCATCTGATCTCATTTTGCAAATGGCTTTTCTTTCTGTTAAGATGTTTTCTTTCTTTCTTTCTTTCTTTCTTTCTTTCTTTATTTTATTTGTATAGCACATTTAAAAGCAACACATGTTGACCAAAGTGCTTTCCAGTAAAAACAACACATAAAATAAAATAAACAAAAATAAAGCAACAAGAATATAGAAACAACATGACAAATACTAAACCATCAGATATGCACCAACTAGCTCACAACAAATCCTGGGCAAAGAAATGCCTTCTTAGAAGTGTTTTAAAATGACCTAGTGATGTACAACATCTAATTTCCAGTGGCAGGTCATTCTATAGGCGAGGTGCCGCCACCGAAAAGGCACGGTCTCCTTTGGACTTCAGGCGGGATTTAGGGACCTTTAATTAAAGAGATGACCTCAATGACTGTGTTGTAGTATAAACTTGGATCATGTCCAAAATATATTCAGGAGCTAGACCATGCAAGGCTTTAAAAACATACAATAAAACCTTAAAATGAACACTAAAACACTGATGTGTTTTTTGGTCCCAGTCAGCAATCTGGTTGCTGCGTTTTGTAATAGTTGAAGACGGTTCAACAGAACAGCTGGAATCCCCAAATACAATGAATTGCAGTAATTCAGTCTTGATAAAATAAGTGCATGTATAACATGCTTCAAATCGTCAAACGACAATTTTTTTTTACTGAAAAAAAATCCCGCTTTTATCACAGAGTTCACTTGCTTATCAGATTTAAGCTCCGAATCGAAGACCACTCCCAGGTTTCTTACTTGTTTATGCAGATTAGAGGCAGTATAGGAACCAAACCGGTTAGCATATGTGAGGACGGTATAATAGAGCCAAATATTAGGCATTCAGTTTTAGCCTCATTTAACTGTAAAAAATTCTGTGCCATCCATAACTTAATCTCATGGTAGCAAGTCATCAGTTCACATAACTCATCACGATCACCTGCATTCAGTGAAAGATAAAGTTGTACATCATCTGCATAAAGATGGTAAGCAACATTGTATTTCCAGCAGATAAAACCAAGCGAAAACATATATAAAGAAAATAAAATGGGCCCCAAAATTGATCCCTGAGGAACCCCACAAAAGTAATCTACAGAATCAGAAACGTAATTACCCAACTGGACTACAAAACTTCTATCCTTTAAATAAGAGCAAAACCATTTAAGAACATTTCCCTGAATGCCAATCCATTGACTTAATCGATTTAAAAGGATGTCATGATCAATCGTGTCAAATGCTGCCGTAAGGTCAAGAAGAATCAGAATGGCACCCTTTCCCGAATCTGCAGCGAGTTATTGTGTACTTTTAAAAGGGCAGTCTCTGTACTATATTTTGATCTAAAACCAGATTGAAATTTATCCAAAACTGAATTTTTATTTTAAAATGAGATGAGCTGATGATAAACAGCCTTCTCTAGTATTTTGGATAAAAAAAAAGGGGGGCTTAGAAACGAGGCGATAGTTATTTAAATCTAAAGTATCCAGTCTAGGCATTTTCAAAAGAGGTTGTATTATGTTTTAGGCAAGATGGAACTATACCATTTACTAGACTACTATTAATAATACTAACAATGTTAGGGCCTGCAACATCTAAAACTTGTAGAAGAAGACGAGAAGGAATAACATCTGATGCATAATTTGTTTTAAGTGCTGTACTATGTTCACTAAATAAGAAAGTGAAATTGGCTCGAAGTCAGAGAAGAATACAGATCTCAAAGAGGAGTCTAAGGAATAATCAGAGGTAGACTGAATGCTAGCTCTGATTATCTTGATCTTATTAGTAAAAAATTGTAAGAAATTATCACAGGCATCTTTATTAGGATCTGGATAAGTGTGTGTTAATGGATTTAATACAGTTTATTGTACTAAATAAAACTTTTGGATTATGAGAATACCTATTAATTAAATCTGAAAAATACTGCGCTTTAGCTACCTTAACTTCACGTTGATAATTAATCATACAATCTTTAACAATCTCATAAGATACTTGTAGTTTATCTTTTTTCCATTGCCTCGCGGCTCTCCTCCGTTCTCGTCTGATAACACGAGTGCCTTGATTAAGCCATGGCTGTTTTCTGGTTTTAAGGAAAACCATTTTTGCAGGTGCACACCAGTTTAAAATGTCAGTGCATGTTGTGTTAAACCACAAGATCAGTTCTTCAGTACACATATTACCAAAATATGATATAGCTGACCTAGAGGTCTCAGCAATATTATATGCCTCTACAAACTGACTTGCAGTGGAGGGACTGATGATCCGCAACCATTTTCAGGCTTACAGCTCTGAAGATTGCCAAATAAATAAGTAATAAATGAAGCATTAAAAATTACAGGTTTGTGATCCGATAAAAGCGTATCAGCAGTTTCCACATTATGTATAGGAAAGCCAAAAGATAAAATCAAGTCCAATGTATGTCCATGACTATGAGTGGACTCCAAAACAGATTGCATAAGACTGAATGAGTCCACAAGATCTAAAAATTATTTAACCAAAGATTTTTCAGGGCAGCATATGTGGATATTAAAATCACCCAATATTAACCGACTGTCAGTAGAAATCGCAGCTGACAAAAAGTCTGAAAACTCACTTATAAAGACCTTGTATTTAGGTGGTCTGTAAATAAGTGCACAGAGGACTGGATTTACCAGATCAATCTTAAACACCTGTACTTCGAAGCTGCTATAACAACCAACTGAACACATACAACATTTAAAACACTTTAAAAATCGTAGCTACCCCTCCACCCCTCCCCTTTTCCCTGGGAGTACTCAAAAAGCTAAACGATTCAGGAGCCGTCTCAAAAAGAGGATCAATTTCATCCACATTTAGCCATGTTTCAGTGACAAATAGAAAGTCCAACCCGCGAGATAAAATAAAATCATTAATTATGTAGGGGTAATATGTAAATAATTTAATTTAGCTCAAAGGGAATAATTTATGATTTTATAGGGAATTTGAATAGAATCACTGTTTTGCGGCTGATCACTGAGTCGGCTGGCGATTCACTGAACGAGCCGTACAACATCAACTCTGCACTGGACATTCAAATCCAAAATATAGTGAAAACACTATTAATAAGCACAGTAACAAGATCGGCAGATTAAGACATTAACTTGTAAACACAAAACACAAGATACTTCTCTTTTCAATATAAATAAGACTTTATTTATATAAACCTAAGCAATGGCAATAGGAAATCATGGTCATAAACATATGATGGAGCAGTTGTTGTTGTAACCAACGAGCACATAAACGAGGTTACCAAACACAAAACATAGAACTTGGCGACTAAACACCGGCGACGGCTTGCCATGCACACAGGCGCCATCATGCCGGAAGTATCATTTTCTGGATAGGAATGCCCATCTAGATGTTTTCTTTGGATTGTTTGACTGAGAAGAGAATATAGGAAAATATAACTTAATTTGTATTTCCTGCTAGATAAATTTCACATACATAAACAAAAATCTGGCTCTAAATCTCTCTTTTCTTTAATCAAACTTGATCTAGACGAGTATATGGAAACTATCCAATGTGCTGTTCATCCTAAAGCAGTCAAAACTGCCTCTCTCTATTCATCTTATGTGTTCTCTTAAGGTGTACATTTATTACGTTTTTTTTTTTAACCTGGCAACACATCTCTTACAAAAATTAACCATGGTTTTGCTACACTAACCGTATAGTAAAACTGTGGTTATACAATTGGTAATCAATACACACACACACAAAAAAAACATGGTTACTGCACTTTTACTATAATAAATCCGTGTTTAATTTGCTTAACGGAATTGTATTTGTGTATTCTTTATTTCTTTTTTTCTTTGTTTTGTTTTTCTAACTGTATGATTTCAAGATGGCGCCGCACATGGCAGCTACAGTGCTTTGCTCTTCAGTGTTTGTACTGTTTTTGTTTGTTTTTCCTGTTTTTTGTTTCTCAAACATGATCAGTTCTACGAGGGATGACCTGCTGAACATTCGGCAGAACACACCACAAACTCTTTTACCATTGTTTGATTATTCCGACGTTTTGCTGGACATTGTAGTTGGCGGAGCCGTAGCTCTGGTCAAACGCTTCAGGTCGCACAGACGGGGGAAGCGAGCCAGCGCGGATTTAGAACGGCGTTGCCTAGCATCCATCGGGCGAATCTCTGCTCTCTACCCAACAAAACGAACTCCTTCTGCTCTCCCGGACAAACAAGGATTTTTCAAACTCTGCTGCTCTGTGCTTCACGGAAACCTGGATGAATGACGCCATACCGGACAGCGCGTTAAGTCTGCCTAACTTCCAGCTGATCAGTGCAGATCGCAACTCAGAATCAACGGGGAAATCAGGCAGCGGCGGTATGTGCTTTTACATCAATGGTGAGGTGGTGTACAGATGTAACTGTGTTAAAGAAGATGTGCTGTTCTGATGTAGAAACACTCTTCGTTAACTGTAAGCTGTTCTACTCGCCGCAGGAGTTTTGCTCGTTCATTCTCGTGAGTGTCTATAAGCGCACGTGAGCTCAACTTTAAAGAAACTGGCTGATCTGATCACAGACACAGAACAAAAACACCCAGACTCTGTTTTAATCATTCTCGGGGACTTTAATAAAGCAAATCTCTCCCGTGAACTGCCAAAATACAGACAGCACATCACATGTCCCACCTCAGATAGTAATATACTGGATCACTGTTACACAGCAATAAAAGATGCATATCACCCACGAGCAGCTTTAGGGCTCTCTGATCACTGTTTGGCCTACAGGCAGAAACTGAAATCAGCTAAACCTGTTTTAAGGACTGTTAAAAGATGGACTAATGAAACAGAGCGGGTTTTACAAGCCCGTTTCTTTCTCACCGATTGGACTGTTTTCGAAGCTGCTGCCACCGATCTAGACGAGCTCACAGAGACTGTAATATCTTGTATTAGTTTCTGTGAGGATATGTGCATTCCTACCAGGACTCATCTAACTTACAACAACGACAAACCGTGGTTCACTGCTAAACTCAGACAGCTCCGTCAGACCAAAGAAGATGCTTACAGAAAGGGGATAAAGTCTTGTACAAACAAGCCAAATACACACTGGAAAAGGAGATCAGAGTGGCAAAGAGGAATTATTTTGGTAAGCTAAGGAACAAATTCTCTTCCAGTGATTCTGATTCAGTGTGGAAAGGTATGAAAGACATCACCAACTACAAGACACCATCCCCCAGCATTATGGAGAATCAACAACTGGCAGATGATCTGAATGAGTTCTACAGCAGGTTTGAAAAAACACCCCACACCCTCCCCGAACACCTCTCCACACAACCATTAACACCTCCAGCAACCCCCCCCCCCCCCCCCCCCCCCACCCCACACACACACCTGACACACACACCTGCACTTCAGATCAGGGAAGATGACTGGCGCAAGGCCTTCAGAAAGAACAAAAGAAGGAAAGCACCAGACCCAGACGGTGTGTCACCAGACTGCCTAAAAACCTGTGCTGACCAGCTGACCCCCATCTTCACACAGATCTTCAACAGATCACTGGAGCTGTGCGAATTCCCCTCATGCTTCAAATGCTTCACCATCATCCCCGTCCCAAAGAAACCCAAAATTACTGGACTTAATGACTACAGACCTGTGGCTCTAACATTTGTGGCCATGAAATCATTTGAAAGATTGATTTTGGCTTATCTGAAGGCCTCCACTGGACCCTTACTGGACCCCCTGCAGTTTGCCTACAGAGTGGATGATGCAGTCAACATGGGGCTGAACTTTATCCTGCAGCATCTGGACAGACCAGGGACTTCTGTGAGGATCCTGTTTGTAGACTTCAGCTCCGCCTTTAACACCATCATCCCATCACTCCTCCAGACCAAATTAACTCAGCTCTCCGTCCCCACCTCCGTCTGTCAGTGGATCACCAGCTTCCTGACAGAAAGGCAGCAGCTAGTAAAGCTTGGTAAATTCTTATCCAGCACCCGCACCATCAGCACTGGAGCTCCTCAGGGCTGTGTCCTCTCACCACTGCTCTTCTCCCTCTACACCAATGACTGCACATCTAAAGACCCCTCTGTCGAGCTCCTGAAGTTTGCAGACGACACCACACATATTGACTTCATCCAGGACGGTGACGAGTCTGCCTACAGACAGGAGGTTAAAGAGCTGGCTGTCTGGTGCAGTCTTAACAACCTGGAGCTGAACAGGCTCAAAACTGTGGAGATGATCGTGGACTTCAGGAGAAACCCCCCTGCTCTCCCCCCACTCACCATCATAAACAGCACTGTGAGTGCAGTGGACTCATTCAAGTTCCTGGGCACCACCATCTCTCAGGACCTGAAATGGGACAATCACATTGAGTCCATTGTTAAAAAGGCCCAGCAGAGGTTCCTTCGCCAGCTGAGGATGTTCAACCTGCCACAGGAGCTGCCGAAACAGTTCTACTCCACCATCATTGAATCTGTCCTCTGCACTTCAATAACTGTCTGGTTCAGCTCAGCTACCAAATCTGAACTCAGAAGACTACAGAGGGTAGTCTGGACTGCTGAGCGAATCATTGGTACAGCCCTCCCCACTCTCCAAGAACTGTACTCATCCAGAGTGAGCAAAAGAGCTGGTAAAATCACTCTGGACCCTCACATCCAGCACGCTCCCTCTTTGAACTGTTACCGTCTGGTCGACGCTACAGATGTGTAAACATACCTGGCCAATAAAGATCATTCTGATTCTGATTGAAATTTTTTTTTTTTTAAAAATCAGAAAAAAAAGATTTGCAATCCACGCTCTGAAGTCCCAATCTGAATGATGATTCGCAATATGCACTAAAAAAAGTGAAATATTATTGCAATGCAAAATAGTCAAGTCAAGTCAAGTCATCTTTATTTATATAGCGCTTTTAACAATACAGATTGTGTCAAAGCACTTAACAGTATCAAATTGGAGGATAGAGTGTCAGTAATGTATAATGATGAGATTAAACACTCAATTTTCAGTTAAAGGCATTTCATTATTGAATTCAGAGATGTCATTGTCTAGCTCAGATTAGTTTAAATAGTATCTGTGCAATCAAATCGGCGATAATCGCTAGAAATTAGGTGTCCCCAACTGAGCAAGCCAGAGGCGACAGCGGCAAGGAACCAAAACTCCCTCTGAGACAGAATGGAGGAAAAAACCTTGGGAGAAACCAGGCTCAGTCGGGGTCAGTTCTCCTCTGACCAGACGACACCCACAGTTCAAAAATGTGTCTTTCTTTTTTTTATTTTGTTGCAATTTCTAACAATAATAGTATTATGTAGTTATGTATTTTATTATATTTTTAGTTTTATTGTATTTTAATCGAGGTCTTCACTGGGGATATGTCTCTGGGGGTCATCTGGGTGTCCTGGTCTCCGCTGATGATCAGGGCTGTAGACATCATCTCTTGGTGCTGATCCACCATCTGATCGGATACGGACTGAGAAACAGAATAGGAAAGAAACAGACAAATATTAGCGTAGATGCCATTCTACTTACGATGTAACGAGTACATCGTGTGTTATGGGAAGTGTTCCCGGTTCCGGTTGATCTAATTAATGCAGCCAAACAATCCTTTAACGGATTTGAATAATAGAAGCGTATTAGTGTGTTATGTGTACGCCAGGGTAAAGAGATGGGTCTTTAATCTATATTTAAACTGACAGAGTGTGTCTGCCTCCCGAACAGTGTTAGGTAGATTGTTCCAGAGTTTGGGTGCTAAATAGGAAAAGGATCTGCCACCCGCAGTCGATTTTGATATTCTAGGTATTATCAAACGGCCAGAGTTTTGAGAACGCAGCGGACGTGGAGGACTATACAGTAGTGTGATAAGAGCTCACTCAAGTACTGAGGAGATAAGCCATTCAGGCTATAAGTAATTAACAAGATTTTGAAATCTATCCGATGTTTGATAGGGAGCCAGTGCAGTGTTGACAGAACCGGACTAATATGGTCATATTTCCTGGTTCTAGTAAGGACTCTAGCTGCTGCATTTTGGACTAACTGTAGTTTGTTGATCAAGCGTGCAGAACAACCACCCAATAAAGCATTACAATAGTCTAACCTTGAGGTCATAAACGCATGAACTAACATTTCTGCATTTGACGTTGAGAGCATAGGTAGCAATTTAAATATGTTTTTGAGATGAAAAAACGCAGTTTTACAGATGCTAGAAACACGGCTTTCAAATTAAAGATTGCTATCGAACAGCACACCTAGGTTCCTGACTGATGAAGAAGAATTTACAGAGCAGCCATCAAGTGTTAGATAATGTTCTAGGTTGTTACATGTGGGGTTTTTAGGTCCGATAACTAACACCTCTGTTTTTTCAGAATTTAGCAGTAAAAAATTACTCGTCATCCAGTTTTTTATATCGACTATGCATTCCGTTAGTTTCTCAATTTGGTGTGTTTCACCGGGCCGTGAAGAAATATAGAGCTGAGTATCATCAGCATAACAGTGAAAGCTAACACCATGTCTCCTGATAATATCTCCCAAGGGTAACATGTAAAGCGTGAAAAGTAACGGCCCTAGTACTGAGCCTTGAGGTACTCCATACAGTACTTGTGATCGATATGATACCTCTTCATTCACTGCTACGAACTGATGGCGGTCAGATAAGTAGGATTTGAACCATGCTAAGGCGCTTCCACTAATGCCAACAAAGTTTTGTTGTCTATTCAAAAGAATGTTGTGGTCGATAGTGTCGAACGCAGCGCTAAGATCCAGTAGAACTAATAAAGAGATACAACCACGATCAGATGATAGAAGCAGGTCATTTGTAACTCTAATGAGAGCAGTCTCAGTACTATGATACGATCTAAATCCTGACTGGAATTCCTCACAGATACCATTTTTCTCTAAGAAGGAATATAATTGTGAGGATACTACCTTTTCTAGTATCTTTGACAGAAAAGGGAGATTTGAGATCGGTCTATAATTAACTAGGTCTTTGGGGTCAAGTTGTGGTTTTTTAATGAGAGGCTTAATAACAGTCAATTTGAAGGTTTTGGGGACATATCCTAATGACAATGATGAATTAATAATAGCCAAAAGAGGATCTATGACTTCTGGAAGCAGCTCTTTTAGTAGTTTAGATGGGATAGGGTCTAACATACATGTTGTTGGTTTAGATGATTTAACAAGTTTATACAATTCTTCCTCTCCTACAGTAGAGAATGAATGGAATTGTTCCTCAGGGGATCTATAGTGTGCTATCTGATGCGATACTGTAGCTGACGGCTGCAAGGATACAATTTTATCTCTGATAGTATCGATCTTGGAAGTAAAGTAGTTCATAACTACTAAAAATAAAATAGCTGTTTTCTATGTGAATATGTGTTAAACTGTAATTTATTTCTGTGATGCGCAGCTGTATTTTCAGCATCATTACTCCAGTCTTCAGTGTCACATGATCTTCAGAAATCATTCTAATATACTGATTTGCTGCTCAAGAAACATTTCTGATTATTATCAATGTTGGAAACAGTTGTGCTGCTCAATATTTTTGTGGAAACAGTGATACATTTTATTTTCCAGGATTCACAGATTAATAGAAAGTTCAAAAGAACAGCATTTATTTAAAAAAAAAAAATCTCACTGACTATAATAATGAATTCAGACCAGTGAGTGGAATATTTGTTCATTGGCCGCTTGAGTTGTTCACCCAAGTTTACCATATTTTACTCTGTTTACCCTGATGACTGATACATTCCTTGATCTTCATGTTTACTGACTCTGTTCACTTCACCCTCTCTCAACATGACAAATCTGCTAATAAATCAGAAATCTCTGCTGTGTGAAGGACGGCTGAGTGTTTTATAGGTTTTCTAAATGTAGTGACTGTGGAGCTGCAGGCAAACGGTTCACCATTAAACAGGGAGATGGTTGTGTGTGTTTTAGATTCTAGTAATGCCTTCGTTTGGAGGTTTTTGCCACCGCTGTTACATCAGATCCTCTTCACCTGAATGCATTAAATGAACAGACTCCATGGGGAAAGTGTGAATGATCGTAAACAGCAGTGGTTGTAATACAGATCACATAGAGTCACAGTTGACTTCACACCTGTAAGGCATTTCAAGTTAACGGAGCATATTGATTAAATCGTGAGGCAGTGCTGGGTTTGTGTTTGGAAGAGCGGTCTGCTTTCATCAACAGTTTTCCAGAATGACTTTAGGACACCGTCTCAAAAACACATTGATATATGGAAGAGTTACTTCTAAATATCAGAGTTATTTTAGTATCATTTAGATACTGTTATTTTATTCATATTTTGAATTTGTTTGTATGTTTTCTGTTTTTAATTTTAGACATTTAGTTGTTTCTCGTCAAGTTTGCTTTAATTTTTATTTCAGTTTCAGTATTAGTTATTTTAGGACATCGTTAAATGAAAACATTGTTAATAAAAACATTGTTAATAAAAAAAAAATGCATGAATAAAAATAAAAACTTGCAGCAAGTTGCCAAGGCAGCATTTATTATCATTTTGTTTAATTTTTAAAATATGTCTATACAGTTTTAGTTTGCAAGTTAACTAAAAGAAAACTAGCTCAAATAAAATAAAGATTTCTGTATTTTATTTTGCTTAAATGTTTTAGTGATTTTGTTGTGTTTGTCTTTTTTATAATAGTAAAGTTTTTATTTAAGTTTTAGTTATTTTAGTACATCACGTAAAAAAGCATTTTTGATACTTTGTTACTAGAATTCATGTAAATATTAACTGAAATCTAAAAAAAAGAAAAGAAAAACATTTTTAGTTGAATTAAAATGTTTTTATTTTTAGATTTTTTTTCAAAGTAGCATTTTTAATTTTTTTTTTTTTTGCTTGATTTACTAAAAAATTAAATAAACGAAAACTAATAAGTGAAAATAAATAAATACTCTATATACATATTTAAAAAATGATGAAAACACAACAAAATTACTAAAACAGTAATGTTAAATTAAAAATATAACCTAATTCATAATATTAACAAAAACTATAATAAGTGATACTATGATAATGATAGTAAAATAACACGGCATGGTGCTTTTTTTTTACTTTTCATTTTCATCCTAATATTCAGATTATTAATTGTTAGTTTTTATTAGCATCTCTTAGTGTTTTGATTGTTGTCTTGCAGTCAGCAGATCGTTTCTCTGAGGACGGAAAGAGAGCGTCTCATCCTGAGATGTGAAGGTGGGATAAAGGACACATGATCCGACACATGACACTTTCAACATCAGATGACAGAGATGATACCATCACTCAAGAGAAACCATCACCAACCTGCAGCCAGAGGTGTGTGTGTGTGTGTGTGTGTGTGTGTGTGTGTGTGTGTGTGTGTTTCCTCACATGTGAAAATCGCACTCCAGCAGAAGTGTTTCATTGCTACAAGTGTTTTTTTTTACAGCTGCATCAAAGCTGAAGATCATAATTAAGTGATGTACTCAAATCACAGAGAGTAAACCAGACAAATGTGGTTTCTCTCTTCTCTAGAGGTTTATCATTCCCTCTCGTTCATTGTGTGGCGGTTTTGATTGACAGTAATTCAATATGTTTTGATATTGATGGAAACAAAATAGCTGAAACCAAATATCCATGCAGCATTTAAGGCCGTGTAATGATCTCTTGAAGAGTTTCTCAGAGTCTTTGTTCCTTAAGGAGTAAAAACTCAAAGATGAAGATTGAAAAGGAAAAGGAGATTTCACAGACGTCTGGAGAGCAAACTGAGAAAATTCAGGAAAATAGCAAACAAAGCAGAGCTATCATTGTGTTTTATTCCTGGACGAGGTCAATACAAGTGAAGACAGAATGAAATACTGATGTCAGAAACCTTTAATTCTATTGCACTTCATACAAGATTGTTTCAAGGCAGCTTCGCAGTGATGCAAACTTCATCAAATATATTGTACAGCAGCTCTACGGAATTCAGCTAAATTTAATTCCAAACCAGTGTGTGTATGATTATAAAAACAGAATAAAATAAAATAATATAAAAACAAATACCAGTTTGAAATATCAAGCAGCAAAGCAGACCGCTAAAATAACTAGAAGCGAATGACACCGGTGACCCATCTAACAGAGAACACTCTCAGAACAGTGTTTTTAAAAAGTTAAGGTTAATGGAACATTGTTATAACTTTATTAATGTTTGAAATACATTCTCAAGCATTGAGAGAAAACGTTCTGAGGTCGACATTCTCAGAACATCCTAATGTTACAATGTCATTTGTTCTTGAGGAATGTTTTAAGAAACGTTTTTGTAACCTTTAAATAACATTCTAATCGTGACCAGAAAACTGGACCTTTTACCGTTTTTTAATAGTGTTTTTAAAGCATCATTTATACATCATTCATTGAATGTTTTAGTAAACATTTTGGTTACACTTTATTTTGATAGTCCATTTTAGACATTCTTCTAACTATAAGCAACTTTGTAACCACATGTCAACTACATGTCAGATAATTCTCATTAATTTGCAACTACATGTCTACAAAGTCTCAGTGAGGTAGGTTTAGGGTTAATAAAATAAGTTGACATCTACTTGCAAAGTTTCTCATAGTCAGTATGTTGTATGTTGTGGACCCATCAGAATAAAGTGTTAGAAGATATTAATCAGACGGTCTACTAATACTCTAATGACTGCTAGTTGACATGTAGTTGCAAAGTTACTTACTGTTAGTAGAATGTCTAAAGTGGACTATCGAAATAAAGTGTTACCAACATTTTAGTTGAATGTTTATCTAACAATTTGTAAATGTTACAAATTGTTTCAGAACATTCCGAGAACAACTGAAAAGTAGCATTCTCATAATATTCACTACAATGGAAATGTTCCCTAAATGTTCATAAAACCAAGAGAAAACATTTAGAAATAACATTTTCATAACTTAATGAAAATGTTAGTAAAACGTTCTTAGAACATATTTTTGTAAGCCTTGAATATTCAACCTGCTCTTACATTATTATCGCACTGCCTTACATTAGAACTGTATTTCTTTTGTTTTGTGTATTTCATTGTCTTGTTTATTCGAGTATTTGGCACTCTGTCCTCTGGAATTCTCTAAAGCTTTTGTTCATGAACGCAAATGAAAAGACTGCGGTGCTCTTAATTAGTTTGCTCTTAACAGCCCATTAGAGTTCATTGATCAGAGCAAAGGTTTTATTGATTACAGGTGTCCCGCTCTGATCCAGAATCAGCTCCTCTCATCTCGTGGCTCTCGTCTGAAACAGACACTATTTTGTGCTCATAAATTGTTTCATGTCTCTCTTGGGACGCCGTTAAAGAACAACAGGTTATGATTCCAAACTAGGCTTATTTTGCTGAAAAACTGAAATGATTGTGAGCTGATTTGACATGGGCTGAATAAATTGTTTAAATTGAGATGCTGTAAATTGCTGGCAGTGGTTTGGAGCCGATGCATCAGCATGTGTCAGTGTTTGTGTTTGACACGCAGCTCAGCGACTGCGGCAGACGGATGGCTTATGAAATGTTAGTACTGTCAGTCTGTCCCATAATTCTCTAGAACAGAAAGAATCGGTATTGATCCCTCAGAAAAGTCATTTTAGCGGCAAATCATTTTAATGAAAAATCTGTACCGTCTCATTAGTTAAAGGAATAGTTCACCCAAAAATGAAAATGTGCTCATCCTCAGTTCATCTGAGATCAGGATGAGTTTGTTTCTTCATCAGGTTTGTAGAAATGTGTCTCTGCATCAGTGTCTCAGCAATGGATGCTCTGCAGTGAATGGGTGCCGTCAGAATGAGAGTCTGATAAAAACATCACAATAATCCACAGCACTCCAGTCCATCAGTTAACATCTGGAGAAGACAAAAGCTGAAACACATCCAGCATTAAGACGTTTTTAACTCAAATACGAGTCTATAATCCATAATAACTCTTCCTGCAGTGAAAAAGTGTTCTGGTCTGAATCAGGAGAGAAATCTGCAGATCAAGCAGCGTTTAAAACAGTCCAAAACAGCTCTAAACAAACACGTGGCTGGATTTCAATGTGAGAGACAACAGCAGATGTACTTTTTTACTGGAGGAAGCTTAAAAAAATGTCTTGATGCTGGATGTGTTTCAGCTTTTGTCTTCTCCAGATGTTAACTGATGGACTGGAGTGCTGTGGATTATTGTGATGTTTTTATCAGACTCTCATTCTGACGGCACCCATTCACTGCAGAGCATCCATTGCTGAGACACTGATGCAGAGACACATTTCTACAAACCTGATGAAGGAACAAATCTCAGGTGAAGAACATTTTCAACACATTTTCATTTTTGGCTGAACTATTCCTTTCTCAAAAGAAGTTAATGGAATGGAACCTTATTGTGAAGTGATACCAAAAATTGTCATCATTTACTAACACTCATATCACAGTCTCTTTTGATGTTTTGTTGTATAAATCACCATACAGTACTTGTAAAGAAAAGCGCTTCACACACTCTAACTCTGTCTCATTGTGTTTCACAGAATAAAGGAAACAGGACGAGAAGCAGTTGTTTTTGATTTGCATTTTTATTTGCACTTTTCTTTTTCTCCTGCATATCATCACATACATCAGCATGACGGCGGTTTGGTGTTTGTCCGTCCAGCTGTTGTGTTGGAGACCGTAGGGTTGTTTGAATACCAAAGTGTTCTCAGCAGTAAAGTTTCTTCTGCAGCGCTGCATCCATCCGAGCGAAACGCTGTGTGTTCCCGCAGTAACAATGTGAGCGGATTACTGATCTCCTGATAGCCTTAATGTCATTTGGATTGTGCTTGCCAACTGGCTTGCAGAGAGGGACATGATAATGTGAATGTTTTCCAGTCAGAAAGCAAAGTGCTAAATCCCCTGGACTTATCAGAGGCCGGGAATCCAATGTGCGTCTGCTGTGAAAGTTGTTTGCAGACTCACCCTTGCTTCTGTGCCCGACTTCACTTTTCATAGTCAGCGAAGAAGCATAATGATGTTTGAGCATGTTGATGGTCTGATGATCACCGCTGCGGCCTCGAGTCCAAAAGAACCAGAGTTTGATTCCAGTTTATTCAAACTTCTATAAACCCTCCTCAGGTTTCTGCCAAAGTCAGGGATGCATTATAAACATTTAAATTCATACTGACGTAATGTGAAAAGAAAGCTTGAGCTGAAACTTCACCTGAAGCCTATGAGCAGGCAGAGTCTGTGTTAGGTTAGATGTTGCCATTCATTTAGCTTGTTTTCATACTTGTCCAAAGCCCACGGCAATGTGACGAACACTGGAAGCAACGCGGCAAAACTACAGCAGAATCACTGATGCTGTCTGTGCTATAAAGGTGTGGCGATCATCTTCAGTGATTGCCGTATGATGGGAACAATCGTTTCGTTTTTGCAATTTGCAAAGTGATGCTCCCTTCCATTTACTTTTTCTTCTTTTGATAAATAAAATGTTGTGGGAGAAATTATTTCTGAGATTTGATCATAGTAAAGAAGTGGTCTGATGCGCCACCAATAGCATGTTCCTAGGGTGTTCTTTGTGGTTGTTAGGGTGTTGCTAGGGTTTTCTTTTTTTTAGTATGTTGCTAGGGGGGTTTTGTGTGATTGCTAGGGTGTTCTGTGTGGCTAGGGTGTTGCTATGGTGTTCTTTGTGGTTGTTTGAGTGTTGCTAGGGTGTTTTGTATGGTCACTAGAGTGTTGCTAGGGTGTTCTGTGTGACTAGGGTGTTGTTATGGTGTTATTTGTGGTTTCTAGAGTGTTGCTAAGGTGTTGTGTGTGGTTGCTAGAGTGTTGCTAAGGTGTTGTTCTGTGTTGCTAGGGTGTTCTTTGTGGTTGCTACGGTGTTGTATGTGGTTGCTAGAGTGTTGCTAGAATGTTTTGTGTGGTCACTAAGGTGTTGCTTGGGTGCTCTTTGTGGTTGTTAGTGTTGCTAGAGTATTTTATGTGGTTGTTAGAGTGTTGCTAAGGTGTTTAACATGGTCGCTTGGGTATTCTGTGTGGCTAGGGTGTTGCTTGGGTGTTATTTGTGGTTGCTGGGGTGTTGCTAGGGTGTTCTGTGTGGTTGCTGGAGTGTTTTGTGTGGTCGCTAGGATGTTGTGTGTGGTTGCTAGAGTGTTGTTAGGGTGTTCTGTGTGGTTGTTAGAGTGTTGCTAGGGTGTTTTGTGTGGTCGCTAGGGTGATTCTAGGATCTTCTGTGTGGCTAGGGTGTTGCTAGGGTGTTCTGTGTGGTTGTTAGGGTGTTGCTATGGTGTTTGTGTGGTCGCTAGGGTGCTCTGTGTGGTTATTAGAGTGTTGCTAGGGTGTTCTGTGTAGCTAGGGTATTGCTATGGTGTTCTTTGTGGTTGCTAGGGTGTTGCTAGGGTGTTGCTATGGTGTTTGTGTGGTCGCTAGGGTGCTCTGTGTGGTTATTAGAGTGTTGCTAGGGTGTTCTGTGTAGCTAGGGTATTGCTATGGTGTTCTTTGTGGATGCTAGGGGGATTCTAGGGACTTCTGTGTGACTAGGGTGTTGCAGTGTCATTAGGTTGTTGCTAGGGTGTTGTTTGCTGTAGCTGTGTAGTTTCAATAGTCTAGTGTGATGCACGTCTGTGGGATTTTGTTCAGATGTTTTGTGCTCCAGCAGATTAAAATGGTGGTCACTGAAGATCAGTGCTGTACTTGAGCAGGCAGAAACCACTCAACATCCTCCACATGAATCATCACTTCCTGCATTACATCAGAATAATCAGCCAATCAGGAGCCAGAGAACGAGAGAACAAAAGACTCGAAGCTCTTATATTTAGAATTGATTATAACTGCCATTAAAAATGACTGATTGAAACTGTTATTAAGGTAAAATAATGAAGGCACTTGAGCTGAAGTGCTCATTACTGGAATGACCTCATTTGATCCGGTTAACAATATTGAGCTAGTTCTTACATGCTGCTCTCATGATATGTGTCCAAAAACATAACAGTACCATGGTACAAGTCCAAAAAACATGGTAATACCATGCACATGGCACGCTACAACATTTTTAAGAAATAAGCTGAGTTTTAGCAGTCAGACTTGTTTGCATTAACTAAACAGACTCAAATCAGCAGAAACTGTGAGAAATCTTCAGGAAGAAGCAGTGAGTTGTGATTGCGGTCGATGAGGGATTTCTGTTGCTGGGAATCTGACATGATCGTTTTGTACAGCCACATGGCCGGCATCAGGATCAGATCGGAGAAATCACATGCTCTGTGAGAGGCTGTTCTGTGTGTCACATTAATGTTTAAAGCTCTTATTCCATGTGTTGCGATCCTGAACCTTCTGCTGTTTTCTCCAGTGTGAAGAGGAGAAACAAATCGAACGGACCTGAGCGCCTTTGAAGAGTTCAATCTGAGTTAAACACTTTCTTCAGCATCTGTGGCGTCATATCAATTACCACATTTCAGCACAAATCATAGTCATAAGACTTCATAAGTGTTGATGTCAGACCTGTAAAATACATCTATTTTGATACAGCTTCAGTTTCAGCTACGCAGCTCTATAGAAGACATCACTATTCAGCTCAATGCAGGTTAATGTCTTTTCAATTCAGGTCAGTGTGTCTCAGTATTACAAAGTTAGAGTTATTTATCCAATCCAGCTCAGTTTAGTTCAAGTTTTGTTCACATTTGTGACTCTGGACCACAAAACCAGTCATAAGGGTCAATTTTTCAAAATTGAGGTTTATACATGAATAAATAAGCTTTCCATGGATTCATGGCTTGTTAGGATCGGACAATATTTGTCTGAGATACAACTATCTGAAAATCTGGAATCTGAGGAAGCAAAAAAATCTAAATACTGAGAAAATCTCCTTTAAAGTTGTTCAAATGAAGTTCTTAGCAATGCATATTACTAATCAAACATTAAGTTTTGATACATTTACGGTAATAAATTTACAAAATATCTTTATGGAATATGATCTTTACTTAATATCCTAATGATTTTAGGCATAAAAGAAAAATGTATAATTTTGATCCATACAATGTATTGTTGTCTATTAATACAAATATACCCCAGCGACTGAAGACTGGTTTTGTGCTCCAGGGTCACATTTGACAGTGTCAGTGCAGCTGAATCGATATTACTGAATATTAATGATCTTTTAGACACCGAAATGTAGATTTAGACACTTTAAAGTATTTTAATAAATAGTTTGTGTAATTTTCACATTTCTGCTTTTCTACCTCCTGCAATACTTTTTTGTTTTGACAGACGAGTCAAAAATGTGTTTAAATTATTTGAATTTGAAATAAAAAAAAATAATTTGTTTTATATAAATGTATTTAATATATAAACATAACATAATTTTCAGAAATATATACTTGCATGTGTGTGTATATATATATATATATATATATATATATATATATATATATATACATAATAAATATACAAAGCACACACATATTTTATGTACATAAAAACGTTTATTTTGGATGCGATTAATCGTTTGAGAGCACTAATAAAAACAAAATCAAAAGAACAGAATAAATATAAAAGCTATTGAAAATGACAAAAACACAACAAAATTACTGAAGCTTTACATTTAAAATAAAAACAGACAATCAAAAATAAAACCTAATTAAAAATATGAACAAAAACTGTAATGGTATATCAATGATACTAAAATAACTCTATCATGAGTTTGATTTCCAGTGAATGCATGAACTGATCAAATGTTTTCTTTGAGTCACTTTGTATAAAAGCATCTGTCAAATGCATAAATATTGAACCCAGAAGATTATTTGGACTGAGCCCTTGTTTATTTTTTTCTGGTTGTCCCTGTTAATAATCCAGTTTCATTCCTGCATCCCACTTTCTGTGTTTTGTTCATCTTTTGGTCTGTCTCTGAGGGAAGAGGCTCGGTGACGGCGGTCAGAGACATGCAGGAGTTACTGAGAGAACTGGGTCACGATGAGAAACGCCCGTGATTCCTACAGGAGAAAAATCAAGCCAGACTGACGGATGGCAGAGACACACACACACACACACACACACACACACACACACACACACACACACACACACACACACACACACACACACACACACACACACACACACACACACACACACACACACACACACACACACACTCACACACTCTGATTCAGATCTGCTCACTTATTATCATGAGGTTTGTTCACATTGTTCCTCATGCACTGATGCTCGTACTGAAAGTCTAATAAACAATGAAGCTACAAATGTGTAAACTGAGAAATTTTACACTTTTATCCACTAAATGAGCTCATATAAAAAAAATTTACCCTGCTACAGGACTCAAAAAAGTTGGCACGGGAGCAACAAAGGGCTGAAAAAGCAAGACATTTTGAAAAGCTTCAGCTGGGAGAACATCTAGCAGCTAATTAAGTTAATTGACATCAGTTCTGTAACATGATTAGCTCTAGTCTTACAGAGGCAGAGTCTCTCAGAAGTAAAGATGGGCAGAAAATTCAAAAATTTACATTTAATTCAATATGTTACTTGCACTTTTTTTTGAAATTAATGCAATTCTTTGTAATTATGTTATATAGTAATGGAAATATCAATGGATAACTTTCAGCAGATATTCTTCTTGTCAGTCTTTTTCCGCTGATATTTTATAATTATGAGCATCCGTGGGGCAAAGTAATAAAAAACATGAACAGAGATATTTAGAAAACACTGATGACTGGATTGTGTCAGGTCACTGACATTCACACACATTTATGTATATTTAATATACAATTGTTCTTCATAAACTGGTACTTTATACAGATTCGTCTGTTTTTGTATTCACCGTCATTACTTTGCCTCATTGATTTGTAATGAATATTATGGATAAAATAAAAAAACAGATGAATTTATAGCGGGTGATGTTCATTCTAGAGAGTGTTTGATTGGATAAAAATATGAAAAACTAATTACAGAAGAGAACAAGCTAAAATCTGAAGTGTGTAAATCTGCATTTAGTTCATTATGTCATCTTTTAAGGATACAGTATCACTGTGCAACTTCAGATTTATAGGTAAAAATGTCATCTAACTGATTTTTTTTAAAAATATTTTTAATCAATATAAAATATTATGAAATACTATCAGATATATATTTTTAACAATATTATTGATTTTTGTTTTGTTTATATAAATCTATGTATGAAACCCCATCAGATGAGACTGAATGAATACAAGGCTGTAAAAAGTACAGATATCTTACTTTGGGAGAAATTTAAGTTACCATTTAGAATATTACTTTTTTAGTATGTTTTTAAGTATATGATAGTTATTGTACTTACAGTAAGTATGAAAAGTATTTTTTAAATATTAAATGTACTTAAGTATTGAAAGTAGAAGTAAATGCAAAATGGAAAAGGAGCATATAAATATATATATATAAATGTTTATACACAGTTTGAGTAGCAATATTGTTTTAACTCTTTCTTCCATTTAGTATTTTTGGGTAAGAATAAGAAGCACTTCATCCGGTAACTTAGTCTCTTTCATTCCAACATAAGAAAGCATTTCTGGAATCTCCATCTGAAGTGATATTTAGATGTATTTACACAGTTTAATGTAGCTCAGAGGAGACCTGCAGTTACAAACGCATAAATAATGCTGTGTTTTAAACTTAAAACAGTGAATACTGATATTTGAAATCATTTAAAATGTGAAAAAAAATTGTCGAAATGTGAAATTAAAACCTCCAGTAGGTGGCAGCAAGTCACTGTTAATGAGTGAGTCATTGAGATTCAACTGATTCATTCAAACAGCTGATTCATTCAGAAACAAAGTATTTGACTCTGTTGTTAATGAGTGAATCAATGAATCGTTCATTCAACCGATTCATTCAAACAGCTGATTCATTCAGAAACAAAGCATTTGACTCTGTTGTTAATGAGTGAATCAATGAATCATTCATTCAACCGATTCATTCAAAAAGTAAACATCATCCATTGCTCAGAGATGCAAAACAGTGCTGTGATATATATTTGGGACTATTTTTATTGGCAAAACTGAGCAAAAACAGACAATATTGTGTCTAAAATATAGAATATAAAATAGTGTGTCTAAAATATAAAAGACTAACTGAGACTTGCTTGCATATTGCTCTTTTGTTAGTTTTGATAGCTTCTATTGTCCTCATTTGTAAGTCACTTTGGATAAAAGCATCTGCTAAATGACTAAATGTAAAATGTAAGCCACTTAATTAAACTTGTATAAACTGATTATTGCATTTGTTATGCTGATGTCTGGAGAAAAAACGGCACTCTTTGTGTGATATAGATTAATTATTTATTAAATTAATATTATTATTTCTTCGTTACATTACACAACTGGAACTTGCAGCTGGTGTCTGCTGTCTTTATGCCAGAAGCTTTCCATTCAGTCGTATTTTTCTGTGGGTTTGAATTCATGGGATCCATCCAAAGCATTTGTGCAGATCTAAAATGCAGCAGCACTCACCTGCTTTCACTCTCATGAATACACAATCCATCTTTCTTTAAAAAGACAAGATGTGTTCTGTCAACAGATGGATTTGGACACACAGACGCACATATAATGGCTTGAGGAATGGCTATAAGAGCTTTCTATAATCTGATCCCGTCCGCAACAGAACAACAACCAGCGCCGTTCTTAAGCACATTTGAACAGCTGAATATTTGCATAAACTAAACAATAATTTGATATATGCATGAACTGTTGTTTTATTATTAGTATGGTTCGTTTTTTGTTAATTTAATAGATTGTGTGTAGATATCAGGCCTGTTGTTGTCAGCAAATCCTCCGCCTGATGTGGCAGTTGTTGGAAAGCATATGTAAACATGCTGTTTGTGAGCGATATGGATGTATTGTCGGTGTTAGCAGGCGGTTGCATCATTATTTTTATTGTGTTTTTCTACTGTATTGGATGCTCTGGCTCAGTGGGTTTCGCTGTAGACCAGCTTTGCTCCACTGAGGAAAAAAAGATGTTTGCTCTCTAGACCACAAGTTGCTCATGGAGTTGCAAATTCAGCTTTTATTACAGACAACTGAGACCTGCATATCGGACGTGTTTATAAAATATTTGTATTTATACAAACAACTGAAGAAGATTACATGAAAACACTGTCTGTCATGGTAATAAAGCACGAAATCTGATATAAAAGTGCAAAAAACAGCAAAAATACAGAGTAAACACACAGTGCAAAAGTATTGGCACCCTTAGTTTTTTCTTTCTTTCTTACAATGCAGCATTTCTCGATGGATGTTGTTGAAATGAAAACATCTTTAGTGCATTTTTGTTTGTTTTTTTTTAGTTGCTCAACCTGTTCTTGAGTTTCACTGATGATTGACTTTTTTTTTTGTTGAATGTTTTGTCATTTTATCTAATGAAATAGGCTAATGCATCAGTTTAAACCATTACTGTGTTTTTGTGCTACAGCTTCTGACTGGTTCAGATTGCACAGATTGTTAGTCGATGCTTTAACTAAAGGAACCTGATTCTAAAGCATTCCCAGCATTTATTTAATAATGAATAAATCTTTTTAGCTTCTTCTCCAGCTTTTTTAATTGTATGTATTTCACTAATTTACATATAGTATTAATAACATGCACATTTCGCGCTTAGAGACTTTAGAGACTTAGAGATTTTAATTGTTAGCGCATTTCTGCTGCTCCACGTTACTCTGAAAATGTGTCCTAAAACATTTTCTAGAGGACTTGTGTGCATTGCACTTGGACTTTCTGAAAGTTAGTGACAGCAGCTGCCACCGCTGCTGTACAGTGACCCACGTGAGGATCCATTTTATACTGTAACTTTTTTCTGGAAGAAATGCTGCATTATTTAATAGAATGCAATGGTGCCAGTATTTTAAGACCGTATCTGTTCTGCTTTCTGAGTCCTGGAGGACTTTCACCGCTGATGCTCTTCCTAAAGTTTCATCCTTAGCCCTGTGCAGTCTGACATATGAAATAATAATTAGAACAGTTTGCATATGTGCAATTGTTGAATGTGCATCAGGCTTTTATGGCTCATATAGTCTAATAAAGTGAGAAAATGGAGAAAAAAAACAGCTCAATTTTATTCAGAGACTCTAGACAATTCTATGATGAAATTCTGCTGCTTGTAATGTAAATCTAAATATCAGCGGTCGCTCTATATCTCCAGTAATATGTCTCAGTAAGATGAGATATAAATGATCCAAACATATAATGCAATGCTGATGAGAGATGAAGAAATAAACGCTCCTCAGAAGATGTGAGATGAAGATCATTCCTCCGCTGAGGAACAGTGAAAGTAAAGCTCCTCAGAAGATCCTGATGATCAGATTTGAGACGCACTGATTTTTCTAGAAAGTGATTGATGGAGAATCAAGTAAAGCTGAGCTGCTTCAGTCCAGTAAGAGTTCATCTGGAGACATGACTGCAGTTATTCTGACGCTTACTTGATCAAAATCAGTCCAGATCTGACACGAGAAGCAGCAGCTGAACAATTACACTAAAAGAGCTTTTACTGGAGAAAAAAACGACTGAAGGCTTGGAGGAGACGGTGTGAAACAGGTTTAACAGCAAAGTTACAGAGTTAATCTGTTGAGAAGATGGTCTTCTGATCAGCTCATGATGTTTGTAATGGCATCAGCGCTGTGTTTGTTTCCGGCTGCTGGTCTGTTGGGTGTCGTTCAGGTCGAGAGCTGATGATAGATCAGTTTTGACACATTGAGGACGCGGCGCAGGGTAATTGCACCGGAGCACTTCTCCAGAGACTGTGGGACGCATCGCATCTTTTCCTTATTTTTAATTCAGCTTTTGTGTCCGGCATCTGATAGTTCTGCATGAGCGCTGCTGGCCGGTGAATTTTAAGCGAGCGTTTGCGGTGAATGTGAGTCGCTGGAGGACGAAACACACGGCTCAGAGGGACGCAGATGTGCTGAAGGCTTCTCTTGATGCTTCAAGGCAAACGTTGTCAAGCGAAGCCTCAGAAAGCGACTGAACGAAGCCAGCGGTGAGGTTAAAGATGGTGATTATGGATCAGGTGTAGCCCAGAGGGACCTTGTTTATGGACCTTCGGTCAGTTTGAGTGAGAGTCGTTTAGAGGCTGCGGTGTCTGCAGCAGGTCTGTCGTCATATAGACTAGTAAACACTAAAATAAAAACAAAATGGCCATATAGTGGGATTATTGAATTGCAAAGACGATTTAGTTAAATGAATAAATGCTCTGTGTGTTCCATGTGCCAAGCAACTTCCCAAAGGTGTAATAAAAAGCACTTATCAAAAAAAAAAAAAAAAAAAACCTTTAAAGGAACACTCCACTTTTTTTGGAAATAGGCTCATTCTCCAACTCCCCCTGAGTTAATAAGTTGAGTTTTACCGTTTTTGAATCCATTCAGCCGATCTCCGGGTCTGGCGAGAGCACTTTTAGCATAGCTTAGCATAGATCATTGAATCCTATTAGACCAGTAGCATCACGTTCAAAAATGACCAAAGAGTTTCGATATTTGTCCTATTTAAAACTCGACTCTTCT
The DNA here is from genome assembly GCA_036784905.1 of Acrossocheilus fasciatus. Taxonomy (NCBI): domain Eukaryota; kingdom Metazoa; phylum Chordata; class Actinopteri; order Cypriniformes; family Cyprinidae; genus Acrossocheilus; species Acrossocheilus fasciatus. The sequence goes on from CM071950.1 coordinate 31,605,894, forward strand.
GTAGTTATATCGTGTACTAAGATCGGCGGAAAATGAAAAGTTGCGATTTTCTAGTCATATATGATTAGGAACTATACTCTCATTCCGGCGTAATAATCAAGGAACTTTGCTGCCGTAACATGGCCGCAGCAGGCGCAGTGATATTACGCAGCGCCTGAAAGTAGTCCCCAGCTATATTATAACTAGTTACCTGTTGCCTTAAAATAGCAATTTAAAAAAAAAAAAAGTTAAGTGAACTTGACAATTCACTTAACTTATTTTTTTTAATTATCATTTACTCAAAAATTTTAAGGCAACAGGTTTCCTAAATTTTTTGTAAGTTAAGTCAACTTATCACTTTTTACAGTGACATATAAAAAAAGAAAATAAAATAAAAATAAAGAAATAAAAAATAAAGAAATGAAGACAGACATAATTATTTGTATTGTAATAGTATTTTACAGTCGCAATTCTAAATAATATATATATATATATATATATATGACCCTTAGGTTTTGTGGTCCACGGTCACAAATTATATTTGTATTTTTGGAAAATATATTTTTCTTGCCTTTTTTCATGTGAAATATTACAATAGATTTTTTTCTTCATAAGTTATTTATTATTATTATTATATCTTTGATATATATATATATATATATATATATATATATATATATATATATATATATATATATATTCACACATTTCTGACCAAATTGTGCAATCCTGCAAACAAGCACAGCAAACCTGGATTGATTGATTATTTGTTTAATTATTTATTTGTTTAAATTAGTTTAATCAGTTTTTAGCAGAAAATATTTGTTTCCCCCAAATTGTGCAGCCCTAATAAATACCATGTTCACACTGCAGTTGAATATGGAGTCACTCCTCTTTCAATATTATTGTTTTGATGGCAGATGAGAGCAAAACCTGAACTGAAATAGAGCTGAAATAGAGTTATTGTCTTCTGTAGAGCTGCTTTTGAGATCATTTCATAACTGATTCATTGTGCAAGAGAAACTGTTATTGAACTGAACTGAATCAACATTGAACTGAATTGATCTGAATTCACTTTATAGCTGAAACTAAAGTCATTTCAAATTAGTTTTTTTGTGGGTTTTTTTTCCATTTCATTTTGCAGCATTAACAGCGTTATTTTCCTATGTATTTCCTATGAAGCTGCTTTGAAACAATCTGTATTGTATAAACTGCTTTATACATGAACATAATTGGTCTTTTTCATCTCGTTCTCATTATTCGTTAGGCTGCAATGGCTCTGTTTCTCGTGTTTTAGTCTCCAGATGTGTGCTGGGGTTAGCTGGAGATCTGGAGGAGCAGACGAGGCTCTTCTATCAGACATTCATGCAGAGTAAGAGCGCTGTGGGAGAAACACATCATTAAAAAAGCATTTATGAACCACTTTTCTGACTGAGGGCATTCACAAACGCTCCCAAATGGACACACACACACACACACACACACACACACACACACACACACACACACACACACACACACACACACACAGTGTGTAATGGTTTTTATACTGCATAAACTGTATATTCTATTGCCCTACACAAACCCTACACCTAAACCTACCCCTTACAGGAGACTACAGGCATTTTTAGATTTTCAAAAAAACACCATTTAGTATGTTTTTTAAGCCTTTTGAATTACGGGGACATAGGCAGTGTCCTCATAAACCACCTTCAAACTGTAATACCTCCGTCATACCCATGTCATTATACAGATTTTGTCCCCATAAACCATAAAAACTAGTACACACACACACACACACACACACACACACACACACACACACACATTTACTTATATATTTAAATGGGGACACTGCATAGACTTCTATTGTTTCTTTAATACTGTACAGCTAGTACAACCCTAACAGAACATTTTTAGCATCTTTTAAACAGCATTTACTTTTCTATATATACCATTTTTACAAATGAGGACGTCCCAAAAATGATGTCCTTTTTAGGAGGTTTTGTCATGTTTAGTTCCCTTCTGGGTATAAATTTGTCCTTAAAATATGGTTTAAGTAGTACACACACACACACACACACACACACACACACACACACACACTTATCTATGTAAATGGGGGAGTTGCATATACTTCTTTTGTTTTGTTTTTATATATTGTTTTTTTTTTTGTGGAATCAATCAATAGATAATAGATTTTACAAATGAGGACATCCCTAAAAGAGAGGGCAACATTAAAAAAAAGTTAGTTAGTTATTTTATTGTATTTTTATACCATTTTTACACATGAGGGATGAATTTAATCAGATTTAGCTCACATCTGGATCTAAATGTGGACTTAACATAGACTTCTATTGGATTTATAGACAGCTAGTTATAAATACCATAATCTAACCCTAACCCTGACTGAAAACCTCTACATTAACTTCTAATGCATTATTACTATTCATTTATTTAGGTTTTGTCAGGTTTAGTTTATTTTTAGGGACATTCTATAGACTTCTATTGTTTTTATATACAGTATTGTAAATACTGTAACCTTACCCTACTCTACACACTAACCCTAACTGGAAACTTTCTGCAATATTACATTTATTACGTTATTACGTGTCCGAGACGCTTCGAGAAACCTCCTGCGAAGCTCCTGAGAAACTATGCTTGAGGACAAAAGCTGCTTTAAACACAAAGCATGCTCAACACATGCTGATTTCATTCAGTTAATAGAAGTTCATTGATCGAGAAAATCTATTTATGACTTTATTTTTGACAGCATCCTCATTTTACAGCATTTTTACACAAGTGCCTCAAACTTTAACAGTACTGTAGCTTTGCAGCAGGTTTCTTGAAGCGTCTCGACATACAGTTCTTCTAGTATTTAATAATTTTGGCCACCACTGTAAAACAAAAATGAATAATAATAATATATATTATTATACTGTTTTTAGAAATGAGGATTAAACCTCATTAAGGCTTTTAAACCTTAAAAGCACGTTTTGTCGGTACACACACACACACACACACACACACACACACACACACACAGCCAGCTTTGGGTCCAGTGTTTTTCTGTTTCTCACACAGACTCTCTCTCAGACTTTACACACTAAACGAACAGCAGTGACTCTTATTTCCCAAACTGGAGTGTGTTGATTCATGCAGACGGATCCAAAACACACTGCTCTTTAATCCTCAGCTGTGCCTCATTAATCAAACACACACACACACACAGCCTCGTCTGAGGATTCACTTTCCTCTCGATCCTCCGACATCGACTGCACAAACCGGTCCTGATGGAGACGAGCGAGTGATTAAGATGATTTGGATCAGCATCACTCGAGCTGTGAACGCCTCCGAATGGCTTCACTGTTGTTTCCAGTTCAAGTTAATCCTGGAACGTTCACTCATTAGTCATTCGTGCCTGTAGAAGAGCATGGGAACTTCAGCCTCTTTACTTTTGTCTCGGAGCAGAACAGAGAGCACGAGGAGAAATTCATCAAAATAATCCTGAAACAAGCCTGGAGTAATGGAGGAAAAAACATTTAGCATCACAGGAGTAAATGAGATTTTAGCATATGTTCAAAAAGAAAACAGTTATTTTATACTGTAATAATATTTAACAATATTACAGTTTTTGCTATATTTTGGTAAGAAGAGACATAAAAAAAATAAAAAAAACATGAAGAAATCCCACAGACCCCAAACCGAACACAATAAAATGAAATAAAAATGAATAAATCCAAGTAAAATAAAACTAAACAAAATACAATTACATTTCGTATTGAAATTTAGTGGTATGCAAAATTAAAATAGAAAATTTAATAAAACTAAGCAAAATAAAATAAACATTTTTGCTGAAATTCAGGGGTTTATAAAAACAAACAAAAAAAATAAAATAAAATAAAGTAAAATTAAATTAAATAAAAATAATATATTAAAATTCAGTGATATTTAAAAATAAAAATATAATAAAAAATAAATTGAAGTAAAACTAAAAGTAAAATAAAGTAAAAAATGTAATGTAATTTTTTTTTTTTTTTTTTAACTAAATGAAACGAAATGTTATTTTCTGAGCTGTGTATTCAGCTATACTAATGAATGTAGACGTTGAGTCTGGGACGGTCCCTGTCGTGTAGACCATCCCAGTACGGCAGATATAATCAGTCAAAGCCCCGAGACGCTCTACAGCAGTCCGCATCGCATATTTCCATAAAGCAGTGTGTTATTTGTCGTGTGTTATTGAGAGTGAGCGATTGATTCCCCTCCGGCCTGTTTGTTTCAGTCGTAACCATTAAATTCTGGCTTTGAATGTTTGATACGGTAATTGAGCTCCAGGATTGATTCCTCCGCAACTCAGAGACAGCGCCGTGCTCCTCGAGCGTCCGACTGCGATGGGATTCTCAAACGAGTCGATATCAGACCGAGAGCTGCAGCCATGGAGTAAAACCAGGTCCTGGTGATGGATGGAACCTGTGTGTGTGTGTGTGTGTGTGTGTGTGTGTGTGTGTGTGTGTGTGTGTGTGTGTGTGTGTGTGTGTGTGTGTGTGTGTGTGTGCCATAAAAGCTCTTTCTCTCTCTCTCTCTCTCTTTATACTAGGGTGTGTTTTTAGGAAATGAGAACGCTGTTAAGAAAAATTTTGAAGGTGCTTTTGAAAAGATAAAAGTGGATTTTTCTAGTTCCAAAGACGTCATATAAAGGACGACCTTTGGTTATAAATAATTCAGTCGCCTCTTCTCTCTGGCATCGTTTCAGTTGCATTGATCCCCAGCAGATCTTTTATCGAAGATTCAGTCATGTTTAGTGGGTTTCTTTTGGGACCAGCTGCACTGGGTACCAAAAAGTATACAGTACCTTCCTAAAGAAGAGGAGGGTTTGGACTGATGCGTCTACAAACCTGCTTTCAGAAATCAGTTCAGACTTTTAACAAACTCAGAGAACTCAAACTGGAAGAAGGTAGCCTTCTCTATACTGACAGCGTCTGAGTTTACTAACTCTGTTAAACCCAGAATCTTAATAGATTTTAGTTATTATAAGGTAATAAATGATCTTGCAAAGTTTGAATTGATTTGGCGTTTAAAAGGGGCTTTGTGTGAGATTTTTAATGATGAATTAATTTTTCTTATCTAATGCTTTGTCTATTGTTCTGTATATTGTGATTAATGTTGGATTCAACTTGTGGCTGTTGAATATTGTAATAAAAGTGTCTTGAAATCTCTCTCAGAGGAGTTTGCAGCAGATTCGAGTCTGAAGCAGGCGGTCTGAGAAACTCCAGACAGATGTGAGAGAGAAGATGCGCGTATGTCATTAACGCTGCAGATAAAGAGAGAGAATCCTGTTACGACACTCCAGCCAGAGAGCAATAATCAGTCATTTAATAGATTTACAGAGATTTACAGTTAAAATAACAGCCAGCATCAATCTGACACAACAACACTGAGGAGATTCATTACAACTACAAACCAGGCTCTTAAAATGAGATCCGCCTGAACTTCAAGGAAAGATCTGATTTATGATGAGATTATTCTAGTTCCAGAATAACACTAATGGAAGTGCAGACAGCTGTAGATTTTACAGCAAAAGCATAAAAAAGCCCAAATGCCCAATTTATTTATTTTATTTTATTTTTATTATATTTTATTTCATTTCATTTTATTATTTAAAAAAATATTTATATATATATATTTTTTTTTATTTGTTTATTTTATTTTATTTTTATTATATTTTATTTCATTTTATTATTTTATTTTATTATTTTATTTATATATTTTATTATTTTATTTTGTTTTATTATTATTATTTTATTTATATTTATTTTATTTTATTTCATTTTATTATTTTATTTTATTATTTTTTTATTATTTATATATTTTTTATTTTATTTTATTTTTTATTATATTTTATTTGATTTGATTATTTTATTTGATTATTATTATTTTATTTATATATTTTATTTTATTTTTATTATATTTTATTTCATTTTATTATTTTATTTTATTTTATTATGTTTTTTAATTTTTTAATTTATATATTTTATTTTATTTTATTATTTTTTTATTTTATTTTTTTTATTTGTATTTTATTGCTTTGGCAAAACCAGACATGGCAACAAATTAGAATTTTACTCTGAATTTCTTTTATTTTATTTTAGTATTCGAGTAAATATTTATTTATTCAAGTATTTCTTTTTTAATTATTTATTTTGTATGTAGTAGTATATGAGTCCATCACCAAGGAGCTGATTTGATAACTGTCTGACCACTTTGAATTTGAATTTGAATTTTCCAAACATTAATTTCTCAGGTGAAAAGTAACAGAAACTCACAGGAAATACACCGTCTAATTAAAAACAGTTGTTAAATACATTTTTTTTTTTTTTTTTTTTTACATTAACAGAGTTAGCAGTGCAGAGTGAATGAAAGAATAAATAAATAAAACCACACATACATAAATACATATATATTAGTTAGTTACCAAATATAGTATTATTTTGTTTAAGACCAATTACATGTTAAGTAACTGGACTCAGTAATTCCTGTCCCTGGCCAACACTGTCTAACACTGACACAATCTGTATTGTTAAAAGCTTTATATAAGGTGACTTGACTTGAACCCCATGCAGTTTTACCACAGTAAACCACGGTAAACCACGACCAACAGAAGTGAGTGCTTGCTGTGTATCCAGTGGTGGTTTCTATCATGATTTGATATTATGAAGCTGTTGTTCTGCATGAGTGTCGAGCAGTGTTTCATTAAAACAGCACGTCATTTAGAGAATTAAATTACTGTAATGAAGACAGATCAGCAGAAGAGCGCTGGAGGAGGATGATGATGTGTGATGATGAAGAGCGTCTGTCAGCATCGCCGCCGCTGATGTACAGCTCCATAGTTATGTATTTATTTTTATTATTAACAAGACAAACATTTTTAACAAGAATTTTTTAATATATATTTTCTACTTTAAGTAAAATAAGTAAAAAAACAACAACAAAAAAACAGACATTCTAAAAACATCAAGACAAAACAAACATTACTAAATTTACAACTAAACTTAAAGTTCAACTAAACTGAGAAAATTAAAAATGTTGCATGTAACATTTTTTTACTAGAAATAAAATGTTTAAATGTTACCTAATATATATATATATATATATATATATATATATATATATATATATATATATATATATAATTTATTTATTTCAAGGCATTTCTCTTTTCAGTTAGCTGAAAATATAACTTTACAATAAAGACAGAACAAAACAAAAAAATTATATTATAAAAAATATTCCCAAAGAAATATAATAAAACTATAACAACAAAGTAAATTTAAAATAATGAAGCAAAAAAAAATTATAATAATGAATACAATACAGAAATAAAATAAAATAAAATAAAAACAATAAATAATAAAAATTAAATATTTTATCAACAAAGTTTTAAAACTTTAACTAAAAATAAAGTAGAAACAAAATATATATTCATAAAAATCTAAACTAACAAAAACTGTAAATTAAAATTATATGAATTGAACTATATTATAAATACTATAAAAATGTCAAAAAAACAAACAAAATTATTTTAACTATTTTAGAAAAATATAATATACTTTATAAAACTTTAACTAAAAATAAAGTAGAAACAAAATATATATTCATAAAAATCTAAACTAACAAAAACTGTAAATTAAAATTATATGAATTGAACTATATTATAAATACTATAAAAATGTCAAAAAAACAAACAAAATTATTTTAACTATTTTAGAAAAATATAATATACATACAGTATATACACATACACAGCCTACGAAAGGCTTCCTTTGTTTTCAGAACAAATGCATATCTGTGATGCCCTACAGTGCTATCTATGTAGGCGACTCACTAGGTTTTATAGTTTCATCTGGGTTTGTGTTTGATTTACGCTGCATGAGAACTCGATTACAGAAGTAATGACAGTCGTATGTTATTCTGTGTGTGTGTGTGATATGAAAACTGAACGTCTCCGCTCCTGGTGAGTGATTTCCAGTGCAGTATACAGTACTGAAACAGCTCATGAACTATTAATACAGTGACAGATCCAAAGTGTGTTCACAAGCAGCGTGAAGGAGAAAAGACGAGACCCAATACAGTACCAAAACCATTTATCAGACTAAATGTCATGCGAATCAAACTTTGACATTTGCTAATTAATGTGAACAACAACATGCAAATATAGCAAGATGACAATTTGAAGACTTTGGTTTGTAAATGTCTTATGAATTTCAATGCTTCAAATAATGCATCATCAAACAAAACCAGGTTTATCGCTGCTGTCAGTGCAGCTGTATTTAACGTCATCTAGGGTGTACTTTCACAGTGTTGTTGATGTTTTTAAAGATGAGGGCATCACACAAGCTGCCCGCGATTCATCCCTCTGATTTGACAAGCTTCTGCTAAATCACACGTGACCTTGACATCAGCAACAAAAGATACCGCAAGAGTTTTTGTAAATATGCATCAGTTTAAAGGTTTTTGCATTTTATTATTTGAATATAACATTATTCGTTACATGCTAAAGTTGATAAATCTTTATATAAAAAATATGCATATAAGTCTTTATATTATAAATGTGCATGAGTATAATTTTTTTTGGCATTTTATAATTTGCACGTTACATTATTTATTACATGCAAAAGTTGACAAGTCTTTATATCATAAACATGCACTAGTATAAAGGGTTTTGCGTTTTAGTTGCATGTAATGTGATTTGTTACATTGAAAAAGACTGACTATTGTATACAGTATATATATGCATAAGTATACATTTTTGGCATTTTATATTTTGCATAGCATTATTTGTTGCATGCAAAAGTTGATATGCATATTTACAATATACTGTAAAAACATGAGGTTTTTGCATTTTATAATTTGCATGTTACATTATTTGTTACATGCAAAAGTTGATAAGTGTTTATTTTATAAATATGCACGAGTATAAATGGTTTTGCATTTTATTATTTGTATGTAACATTATTTGTTACATGCAAAATTTGAATAAGACTGACTATTGCATGCAGTCATGGCCAAAAATATCGGCACCCTTGGTAAATATGATTAAAGGAGGCTGTGAAAATTAATCTGCATTGTTAATACAAAAAATATAATACATTTTTATATAACAAAGAATTCACAAAAATCCAACCTTTCATTGGATAATAAGAATTTAAAATGGGGGGAAATATCATTATGAAATAAATGTTTTTCTCTAATACACATTGGCCACAATTAACGGCACCCTTTTATTCAATACTGTTTGAAACCTCCATTTGCCAGTTTAACAGCTCTAAATGTTCTCCTATAATGCCTGATGAGGTTATAGACACCTGACCAGAGATCAGAGACCATTCCTTCATCCAGAATAACCTTTTTCTCATTGTGATGATGATTAAGGGAATTTGGGCTTTGTTTTCCGTCCTATTTATATTTCTGTGAAACAGGAAGCCATGGCTGGATAATTTCATGTTCATAATCACCCTGGAGTGCTCAAAATTGTGAATATGAATGGAATATACTTCAGAGATATTTTACTCATAAGAATTTCTAGGGGTGCCAATAATTGTGTCCAACGTGTATTTGAGAAAAACATTTATTTCATAATGATATTTCCCCCCATTTAAAAAATTTTATTATCCAATGAAAGGTTAGATTTTTGAGAATTTTTTAAATAAAAGATCAAAATGATTAACAATGCAGATTAATTTTCACAGCCTTCTTTGATCATATTTACCAAGGGTGTTGATATTTTTGGCCATGACTGTATATATATATATATATATATATATATATATTGTTGAATAAGACTTTTACTATCACTTTTTACTTTTACTTGCTTTTTATTAATTGCATGTAACTTTAAATTTTCTTGCTGCCCAGACACAGACCTTAGAGCATCAGAAACACTGGATCAAGTAGTTTGAACCCTCTCTCTCTGTCTCTGACTCAGCACAACTGTATAAAGCACTCCAGCGGCCAATTAATCATCCTGAAGGTGTGCGTTTCTGTTTCCTCAGCTTGATAAATCAAAATGAGTTCTGTAAGTGCTGCACTCTATATAAACATGTAAATTACACTTTGAATTAATCACCGTCTGCGAACTATCATCTCACTCACGTTCTCTCTGTATTCAGGCCTGAGAGACGGTGGAGTGTCTGGAATTGGCTGCTGGTGTAATTTATCATGGTCCCGGTGCGTGAGAGTGTTTTATTCAGTGTGGTCCGGAGGAAGACTCACAGCACGGGGTAAAGAGGACAGAGCCACTGATTCTGCCATCATGATGCAGATACAGACTCCCATCAGCCCTCGCGAGGTACCGCAGCGGAGCGCCTCACATACATACAGTATGGAAGCTTATTTCCACCATGGGGAAAAAAAAAAATAAAAAAAGCGAGATCTCAGAGTTCAGAATTTTTTTCTCTTAGTTCTGAGTTTAAATCTCTCAATTCTGAGAACAACGAGTCAGAATTGTGAGATAAAATGCAATTTCCTTTTTTATAAAAAAATAAAAAAATTAAATAAATATAAAGATAGAATTCCAAGGAAAAGAATTTTCAGAAAACAGTCAGCTTGCAATTGGGAGAAGAAAAAAGTCAGAATTGTGAGCTAAAATGTTACTACTTTGTTTTGTTTTTTTTAGATTTTTATTATTATTTTTAATATTTTTATAAAAAACACAACTGCAAAATGTAAACTTAGAATTCCAAGATATATTAAAATAAAGTCAAAACTGCGAGACATAAACTCAAAATTCAGAGAAAATAGGAAGAAAATTGTAAGATATGAACTCATTATTCTGAGAAGATTGCACGATAGAAACTCAAAATTGCAAGAAAAAAAAATTGTGAGATTAAAAAGTTTTTTTTTTCTTTTTTTTTTAAACAGAAATGCAAGATGTAAAATTCTGAGGGAAAAAGTCAGTAATGTTAAATGAAAACTTGCAATTACCTCCTTTGTTCATTACAGAAACAAAAACAAACAAACAACAACAAAAAAGTAATTTGAGATTTAAACTGTAATTGTAAGAGGTAACCTCACAATCCTGAGGGGAAAAAAGTCTGAATTGTAAATGAAATGTCACAATTACCTTTAAAAAAAAAAATTGTATTATGTGGTAAAATAATTTTTTTAGTTCATGAAATTCAAATACTTTTCAATACAGCATTCACAGTGTGTCTGGTATTGTAGGGTGCAATTTACATCTTTGCATTGTTAATGTCAGCATAAAATGCATTAATTTCGTTTAACCTGAATCACAAGACCAGAAACATTTATTAAGAAAGTAAGATTTTAATTTCATGTTGATGCAACAGAAGGATCTTACATGGAGGGGGGGGGGTGCATTGGAAAATAGTTTACTGAAATACACACATTTTTTGATTCACAACATGCAAGCAGAACATATAACAGTGAATCTTAAACGCGACTCAAGAGAGTTCATCGTGACAGAAAACAGAAACTAATCGCTGACAAAGACTCAGATCATGCTAGAGTGAATCTGGAAGAAATAAAACGCAAAATACAGCTGGTTGTGCTTTAACCGCAGTGACCCTCTTATATCTGATTTAAAACTCACTTTATTATCATTCAGTCTTCTCAAGATAACACTCACGTCAAGATGACCTCAAGAAAATAAGGCAGAAGTGTCATAATAATGCCTGGCTTCTGTGGGCTTCCGTACGTTTGGAAACCTCATTATTTTTGCAGTTCTATCCAGTGCCTCTTTCATTTCTTTCAATGATCATCTGAATCCACGTAAAGCCCAGAATTAATGCTACATGTAATGTTATTGCTCTGTCTTATGCAGGTATTAATATTGTATTTGCAGACCGTCTCGATGTAAAAAGTTGTGTTTATATGTAAATTCAAAGTCAGAACTGAGTTTGTGAAGTAAACTCCTCTTGATGTTGGACTGATGCAGTTGTGTTTGTGTGTTTTAGACCGTTTGCCGACACTGGCAAACTCATGCTAACCTTACAGAATCAATCTCTCTGATGCAGACACCAGATTTAGACGTTTGATTGATGGTTTTAACACTATCTGTGTGACGACGGTGTGTTCAAGTGTCCTACTTCTCAATGTGTTCAATGCGTTTGTCAGTCAGCGGAGAGTCGATGCTACAGTAATTAAAGAAATGATCAATATTCATCAGAAAATGTCCAGAAATGCTGCCTGTTTCTCCACTTTAGTCATTTACATGAGTGACAAATACACATACAGCCAAGTTCACTCATGAAAACAACTGAATTGTCAGTGACAAAATTATTTAGTGTTCAAAAGTTTGGGGGTCAGTAAGATTTTTAAAATGTTTTTAAAAAGTCTCTTCTGCTCACTATTGCTGCATTTATTTGATCAAAAATACAGTAAAAATTGTGAAATATTTTTACAATTTATAACAGCTGTTTTCTATGTGAAAATCTGTTAAACTGTAATGTATTTCTGTGATGCGCAGCTGTATTTTCAGCATCATTACTGCAGTCTTCAGTGTCACATGATCTTCAGAAATCATTCTAATATACTGATTTGCTGCTCAACAAACATTTCTGATTATTATCAATGTTGGAAACAGTTGCTGCACAATATTTTTGTGGAAACAGTGATGCATTTTATTTTTCAGGATTCACAGATGAATAGAAAGTTCAAAAGAACAGCATTTACTTAAAATATAAATCTTTTGTAACATTATAAATGTCTTTACTGACACTTTTAACCAATTTAACGCCTCCTTGATAAATAAAAGTGTTAATTTATCATTTTTTTAAAAGTGCAAAAAGAGCTGAAATGAAACCTTGTTCAGGCAGATTATCTGGAGCCTGAACTCCAAAAAAAAAAAAAAAAAAAAATCTGAATTTTGATATTCCTTTCATAAAGGAATAAAATAAAAACACATTCAGTTGTCGAGAAAGATGCATCCTCAGAGCGTGTGTGTGTGTGTGTGTGTGTGTGTGTTTCTCTGGCAGAGATCAGAGCGTACAGTAGACATATAATGCATCAGATACAGTGAAATATGCCATAAAGATAGCAGTGCAGGAGATTTGGGATGTTGTGGATCCTTACATAACCGTTGGCAGAAAGTTTGGCCGCCAGTGGTTGATGATTTGATGCCAAAACTGAAGGGCACTTGCAATTTTTGCTTGTTTGTCTGTTTGCATGTCGACTTATTCCCTTCATTTTGAAAATCCACATGTATTCCTGTGTTAAGTGCCTGACTTATTTGCATTCGGTCTGTTTTTCTGTTTGATTTCTTTAATATTTGTGCAAATGTTGCAGTGAAGAAGCCTCTAAAAGTTCAGTGTGAGTAACTGATGATCAACATTCAACAGTCAAGAGTCATTTATGCAGTGTTGGGTAGTAACTAAACATAAAGCAACATTAAATGCATTTTTCTGTAGCTCAGCTGTTAAAAAACGCAGTATTTTAGACCACATAGGTTTACTGCATTTAAACATTTGTGTTCATATAATTCTTCCAATGAATTCTTTGCAGTTCTTTTGGGTTCCATGTAAATATCATGGTTTAGCACCATGTTATATATATATTGACATACTGTAATATTACAGTCACTGTACCATGATATTGCCATAGTACTGTACTTTCAGAGCAAGGACAGTTTCAGGATGGTATTAGTGGTAACATTATTTGAAGCCTTTATATAATGCATTATAAAAGTGTCACTAACTTTTTTTATATTTGCATTCCATATTGGAAAAAAAAGTGCAAAATGTAAATTCAGAATTCAGCGGAAAAAAAAAAAAATCAAAATTGTGAGCTATAAACTCGCAATCCTGAGAATTTTAGTCCAAATTGTGAAATAAAAAGTCACAATCATCTTTTTTATCTTAATGCATTAATTATGCTTTTTAATGCAACTTGTAATGACATCAAGAATAATTGTAACCACAGTTATATTATAATACTCATCAACTCATTGTTACACTTTAAAAAGTATAATGCATTCAAATACATGACAAACAACCAATTTTAGCTGTAACAAGCAAATCTGCAAATATAATGCATTTTAACTTTGGTTCCAATTATTTATGAAAATATATAATGCATTACAATACATTATGAATGTCTATATAATGCATTATACATTAAGGCCTCAAGTAGTGTTACCATCTTAACTGTATTAAATTAATAACTGTGTTGCAAATTAATCTCTCTTTTTTTTTTTGCATCCATATTTGTGAAACTGTTGATAAATAAAGCTTTCAAATAAATGCAAATTATATTTTAAAAGATATCACTCCTTAACCACCTTGTAGTGAATTAGTTTTTAAGAGTAGTTTGCAGATAGTTTCATCCCCAACACTGCATATTTCAGTGTTTTTCAGCGCACAAGCTGCGGAATTTAATGCTGGATCAATGTCTTTTAGACTAAAATTTGGATGCCAGCATTCAAAAGAAAATATGCATTCAGCCAGAGAACATGAGTGACAAACAGGGATGTTGGTGCTTGTCTTCACATCGGACATACTTTGTTCTCAGGAATGGGAATTTGGGCGAAGGAGCTGCGTTCATTGGGCTGCTCTTCTGTTTTAGACGGGATGGTTCCAGCTGCGGGGATGCGTGCGGCGATGGCGGACATCTCCCCTGTGTTGCTCTCATTGGTCATGCCTGCGCGCTCGGTGGTCTGGTTGATGTTCCCCTCGATGACGGTGACGTCACTACAGCTCAAGAGCTGAACCACACACTTTCTGAACTGAGGAGATCACAGGGAAGAGAAACACACTGGATTACTCTCCACTGAACTCTGCTCTGAGCTAGAAAAACATCCTTGAAATTAATTTGACCTCCACTGAACATCTCCAAAGATTCATAAACTCAAGATTAGGGTTCAACATGGCTAAATTTGTCATTTCCTTAAGGCGAGACACTGCAGGTGAAAAAAAAAAAACATAATAGTTATCACCTTACTTACCTAGTTAATTGATAATTGCAAAAAAATTTGCATTTAATTAAATATGTGCTAATTTGCATAGATTTCTAGTATAAAAATTTTAAAACTGGATGAAGTCAGTTTCAGAATTCGTTTATTTTTTATTTTATTTTATTTTATTTTATTTTTTGACATATTAGAGTCAAAAGTTTTTACAGAGGGAATTGTGGGTATCTCATTTTGCCACTGCATAATTCAGAAAAAGCTTAGAACAGACAGAAAACTACATTTTCACAATTTTGGGGGGAATAAAATGTTGTATATAATCAAGCAGTTTATATATATGAACAAATCCCTCAGTAAAAACCTTCAGGATATAGACAGGAATAAAAGTGTAAAGTTTGGTGTGTGTGAGTGCTACTGAAGTGGAGATTTATGGCTCAGTGTAGGAGAAAAAACTCATTTTGAGAAAACAGCCTTTAAAAATATGTATTGTAATTTAAATCTATTGACACAAATAGATAAACTGCTATAAAATTCCACTTTTCCACTAGTCTGAAAAAAACACTTCTTGAAAAACTAAAAAGCCCAAAATCTCAAACTTGACAGGTGCATGAAAAACAGTGTTTTTGTAAGGAAATGTGTTTTTGGTCCCAAACTGTCTTACAACAAATTATAAGGCAAGAAACCACAGGTAAATAGAGTAAAAGGTTAACTAATAGATATCAACATACATTGCCCATTTGATTCTTCTCAGTACATTCAAAAGCCAGGTTTAAAATTCTTGTTTGATTTTGTTTACATGAGAGTCAAGGTTTTTACAGAGGTTTTTACTCCATTCATCATAAAATACTGTCAACAGACAGGAAAAATTTACATTTATATTATGTTTTTCGTAAAATGTTTTATAAATCAGTGTGAATGATGTATGAACAAACCCCAGAGAGGAATAAAACTGTAAAGTTTGGTGTATGTCAGTGTTACTGAAGTGGAGAAGAAAACTTTTAAAGATATGGAATTGAAATATACAGTCGCAAATAGATAATGTTTTAGGAATAAAAAGTTTTAATAATGTTACATGAACCAGGATAATGTTATGAACAAACCCCACAGTAAAAATCTTCAGAATATAGACAGGAATAAAACTGTAAAGTTTGGTGTATGTAAGTGCTGCTGAACTGGAGAAGAAAACTTTTAAAGATATGGAATGGAAATTATGGAACTGAAATCTACAGTCACAAATAAAACGTTTTAGTAATGTTACATAAACCAGGCAAATGCTATGAACAAACCTCTCTACAAAAACCTTCAGAATATAGATAAGAATAAAACAGTAAATTTTGGTCTCTGTTAGTGCTGCTGAAGTGAAGGAACAAACTCATTTTGAGAAAACGGCCTTTAAAGATATGAATTGAAATCTACAAACACAAATAGACAAAGTGTAAGAATAAAACCAGGCAAATTATATAAAAACAAATCCTTCTGTAAAAACCTTTGGCATATAGATAGGAATAAAACTGTAAATTCTGGTGTATGTAAGTGTTACCAAAGTGGAGAAAAAACTCATAGCTTTTAAAAAATTGTATTGTATGTGAAATCCACAGTCGCAAATAGATAACGTTTTTAGGAATGTTACATAGAGTAAATAAGAAAAACATTATAAAGTATAAAAATAAAACCATGCAAATGATATATGTACAAACCCCTCAGTAAAACCCTTCAGAATACAGACAGAAATAAAACTGTAAATGTTGGTGTTTGTAAGTGCCACTGAAATGGAGGAAAAAAGGTATTAAAGGTATGGATTGAAATCGAAATCTACAGAAGCAAACAGATAAAGTTTTTTAGGAATAAAATGCTTTACATAGTAATGTTACATAAATCAGCCAAATGTTATGAACCAATCACTCAATAAAAACCTTCAGAAAACTCAAGCACAATAAAATGCAATAATAATAATAATAATAATAAACATTATATGTAGATTTAAGATGCTTTAGAGGTTTTCTTTGCATTGCATCTGAACATAAGAAGACAAGAAATAAACAAATAGCCAGTGATCTCAAATTCAACCAGTGCATTAAAAAAAAAAAAAACAATGCCTGAAGTGTCGCCTTAAATTAATGACCAGAGACTGTGAAGTTCAGTGGATTTTACTGATGCAATCAGGCTACTAAACCCACAGTGAAATCGAGTGATCAGTTGATGTGGTGCTTCTGTGTGTAACATGCGCGTACAATTAGTCAATCGTGATGAGGTCATAATTGCACAGTAATCATTAATTGTTTCCACATTAGCCTGCGGTTCACATTGTCCTTCTCATTCCTCATTAGTCCTTGTCATTAAACTACAGAGTCCGATAGACTAATTAGTTTGTGTCCTAAAGTCACTTTAAAAACCCATCTGTGTCTCTGCACTTCTGAGGATGAAGCTTCACAGTATTTAGAAAAGATTATGTAATTATGGAGGATTTCAATGACTTTTCTTGACTGTAGGTTTAAAATCACTTTTAATATGCAATATTACACCGTAAACACCAGAGTTATTAAAGTAACAATTTTATGTTCAATTCAGTGTGTTGCTTGTAATTTCTTTGTGATTATTTGTCAAATTTAGTTTGAAAAAGTTTCAATGTAAATCCTAAACATTTTTTAGTGTACACTGAACTTGTCTTTGAAACCATTTTTACTCAGAAACTGATTAAAAAGTTCACAAATAAAAACAAAACAAAACAAAACAAGAAAAAATGCAAGAAAAATTTTGAAATAATCATTAAAATTTTTAAGTGGAAAGACAGTATTTTCTTGTAAAATGTACTTCAATAATCATTGGGTTATTTACAAGTTTAAAAAAAATACAGTGTATTAATATATCCAGCACTAATGAGTAAAACACCAAGGCACTAAATTCTACAAATTTTATTACTCATTGCTTTTCAGTCTAATTTCTCTGTAGGTGTGTATGTGTGTGTGTGTGTGTGTGTGTGTATATATATATATATATATATATATATATAGTATTTATAGTAATATAGTATTTTCTTGTTTTCTTTACTATTTTGAAAAAAAAAAGAAACATTTTAAAAATATCTCTTTTCATTTTTCACCCATTTTCTTTTTTAAACCATTTAAGAAGTGCATCAAACTGACGGAGCATCAGCCTTCAGCAAATCCATCTGACCACTGACAACGTTATTTAGTCTGAGATGACCATCATTGTGACAAAAATCACAAGCAAACAAGCGTGTCGTGTTGCTGTTCACGTATTTTTGCAGGTATCTATTCCTGACGAGTGTGGACAGAATCCAGATGTCAGTGTTTGAATGGAGGAAACCAGCAGCTAAACTGACAGCTCCAGCTCAGCAGGAAGACGGAAAGACACGGCGCTGCCAAACACTGTTTACGTCCAATAACCTGCACAGCTGTTCAATAATTCAACATCTTCTCCTTTGGAGTGCACCAGGTTTGATCCAAACCGCAGGTATTTATTTATTTTTTATTTTAGTAATGTATGTCAGATATGTCAGCTCTGGTGAAGCGATATCATCCCACCATGACAGCTTTAGGATTTTTCTAAATCCATAAACTGTGTCCTGTGCTCTTCTCAAACACACTATGGGAGAGCAACCTCAATCCTAAATGGCTTGCATAAAGATTTATTTCTGTCAGGCGAAACCTTCAAGCTCTTTCAGCTACAGTAACCTATTTAACCAGCGGGGATTTTAAGTGGGACGCAGGAAACTTTCTCGCCGCGCCTCGAGATCTTCATGCAATATTACGCTTAAGATCAAAATTTAAGTACAAGCATCACCACAAAATCATTGAGCAAAGCAAGCTACAAACCGCATTCGAGTTTGGCCTTTCTACTATTAATTATACATACATGTATACATAAATATATACATATATATATATATATACAGTATATGGGCCATTCTACAGAATTGGTGAAAACTGCTGTTTCACAAAAGAAAAAAAAACACACATTTTAAAAGCATTTAAGTAATCAAATCTTAGATGTTTACAAAGATCCTTCTATTATCTTTTGAAACCTACAATAGTATTTAAAATATTAGTAAGCTTAATATATACAAAATCATTATTTTTTGGGTACTTTCAATTGGGAGGTGGCTGTCCCGAACCCTAACCCCTAAATTTCAACTTATGAAAATGATATTGAAATAATTTTAGTATTTTTTTTCTCTCTATCTTTCTGGTTCTTTTAAAAAGTGAAGTTCCAAAAAAAAAATTTTTATATTTTCTTTGTAAATGTATGTAAACTGTGTCCCGCATTTTTCATGTCACTACTGAAACAGTGTATGTTTTAGTCCATTGGCTGAGAATAATTTTAACTAAACCCATAAATTTATGATCAGGAAATATTCCTGTGTCCCCCTCTCTTACAAGGTGTGAGTAGATAGGTCTCATCATTTTGAGAGTTTTTAAAAGTCTGAAAATCTGCATTTATTTCTGCAGCTTGGTAGTGGCATCTTTGTTTTTTGGGTGTTATCTCATTAAATTGTCACTACCGAAACTGTCACAAACGAAACATGTCATCTTTTGTTTCTGTAGTGCCAAAAGGGAACACATAATCCTCATATTTGGAAGAAATAAACAATTTTAGTACAGTTATGCATTTTTAAAAAATATATATTTAAGTATGTTTTAGTATGCAAGTTAAATATCTGTAATGTGATGTGGTTGCTACCAAAGCATTACTGTCACTACCGAAAATATGCTGTCACTACTGAAACATGGGATGTTTTGTCAAAAATAAAGTATACTAAATTATTAACCAAGATGTTTTTGGTTCAATGTATATTCAAACTAATGAATCTTTAACTATGAAATCAGTATGATCAACTTTTTGCCTTTTACAAATAAACATTGAATTTAAAATAAAATGTAATTAAAATTAAAAATCTCATAAATTACACTTGTTAAAAAATTTAATTTTTATTGATTTACCTCTGATTTTTTAAAAAATGTTTATAAAAAAAATATATTTACAATGTAGATGTAAACAAAATAAATAGGTCAATATAACCCTTCTAATTAAATTATTACTGTGTTTCGGTAGTGACAAATTTGGGAAGAGGACAAATACTCCAAAACTTTCTGAAAATACAATATGAGAATTAATTGCACAATTACTAGAAATGTGTACCTCGGATATTATACAATTTACATGCATACATGTAAACATTTTTATCTTCAGACTTTGTTTCTTGTAATTCAGACTGTTTGTAGCGATTCTGACATTTTTTCATAAAAAAAAATCAAAAAGATAATGGCAACTTTTTGACTTTTTTTTCTCATAATTGTGCCTTTATATTTTTAATTTTTTAATTTCTCATTTTATATTCAGATTTTTCTATGAATTTGCATCTTTTTATAAATTTACAAGAAAAAAGTACAAAGATATAAACTCAGCATTCTCAGACCTTTTTCTTGCAATTCTGGGTTTATATCTCACTGTTCTAAGAAAAATGTCAGAATTGTGATATAAAAAGTTATTAACAATTAACTTTTAAAAGCAATTAACTTTTTTTATTCCATTGTGGGAAGAAGCTTCCATAAGAAACACTAATAAAAATGCATGAAAGGTTTGTCTGACGCTGATGTAATATCACTGTAATCAACATTAAAGTAATTGAAATGAAGATGTTTTTAGCGCCTTTACCCACCGTCCTTCTTTCAAAGGAAGTAGAATTGTATTTCCATTGGGTTCATGCTCATAAGCTTCTCATGATCAAAAAATCAAGTTTAATTCTTCAGATGTTTGAACTGCTTTATTAAATAACACATCCATTTATAAAGCGTTTAATAATAAAAACACTTTCCTAGCGATAGGAAGAATGGGAAGATGCCTGTGGACGAATAAAACTTCCTAAAGACCTGCTTCTTTTTTCTCTCCACTTTAGCCCTGATGCCTTTGAGTATTTTAGTAGATCACAGCTCCTGAAAGAGCTTACAAACGGCTGAAGCAAGAAACGCTATGCCATCTGTTAGGATATAAACATGCCGACGCGCGGCCGCTAGAGGAGTCTCTCGGCGTGGATTTCCCTCGATATCTGGGACGTTTAGACCCCTTGTGGGGAAAAATCAATGGTACAGCATTTGGTTTAAACCTATGCTTATATCCATCGCCACCTGTAAGCTCTTTCAGTAGCTGTGGTCGTCATATCAGTATTTTATTTTCCGAGTTGTGTTGTGGTAAAAATAGCAACAGATAGCGCTAGTAGCTCACCGAGTGCAACCATTTTACGTCATCAGAATAATGGTGCCCCCCATAGTCCAAAATATGTATAAAACGATGTGATTTTTAAAAATAACATAAATCTTTAATGGGTTTTCTACTACATATTTCAGTAAGAGATATCATTTACTTTATATTAAGCCATACAAGTCTTAATACCCAGGGATCCCTTTAAAACCATCCTGCGCTCGTTTCTCGCTGCATTTTACTCCTCATTTATTGATGATTCATGTATTATTTAAGATGAAGCTGACAACTAACAACACCAATCAAAGGGTGAGTTTATGTAACGCTGTCGCTCTGCTTTCTTCTGAGGTTATAATAACACATGATGATGATGAAGATAGATCATCTTCACCTGCCTGTCCAGTAAACAAACCTCTGGAAACACTGGCTTAAACTCAAGGCTGATCATCAGAAGGTTGACTGAGTTTCTACTATTACAGACTTCAGGACTCCTGGGCTCTGATGCTACAAAAATCTCATTCTTCAAAAATTCTTCTTTTGTTCTTTACAGACAAAATAATAGCATATGGGTTTGGAACAACAAGAAACAGGTGAGAGTAAATTATGACAAAAAAAAAAAATCCTTCTCCTTTAAATTTTAACATTCATTGGACATTACTTTGAAACATTAATAAATAAATAAAAATAAATAATAAAATATATAAATTTAAAAAAATATATATATTTTGGGTGAAAAAGTTAGTAGAATGTTGTAATAAACACTTTTGTAACCTTTAAAAATAATTTTAATGTTTGATAATAAAAAAAAATGTTAAAAAATATAATGGGTAAAAATAAAGGTAATACAACATTAATAAATAATAAATTACATTTTAACCACGGCGAGAAAACTGGACGATATTTTAGAAACATTTAAAAACTGTTTTTTTTTTTTTTTAAATCATCTAAATGTGTTACCTGATCTAATTTGTTACCTGGTCAAATGACTAATGGGTATTATTATAGTCTGACATATGAACTAATAGTTAGAAAAATCATTTTTTTTTCTTTCTTATTTTTTTTTTTTTAGGTATAACGTAGATCCTGATTATTTTAAGTATAATGTAGATCTCAATGATCAGATTTGAGATGCACTGATTTTTCTAGAAAATGATTGATGGAGAATCAAGTAAAGCTGAGCTGCTTCAGTCCAGTAAGAGTTCATCTGGAGACATGACTGCAGTTATTCTGACGCTTACTTGATCAAAATCAGTCCAGATTTGACACGAGAAGCAGCAGCTGAAGTTGGACGCTTCTACAATTACACTAAAAGAGCTTTTACTGGATAGAAAGCTCTAAACTATCAATCAGACGACAGAAAACCTGAGTGTGAAACAGGTTTAACAGAGCTTTAGAAATGTGTGCATCAAATGTAATACATCACGGTTTTAATCTCAGTTGATGCATGAACTGATAACGTTTGCACTGAATGCATTGTAAGTCACGCGTGTCTGACAGATGAATGCATGAATGTAAGCGTCACCTGTTTGTTCATGAACACGTAGATGATGGGGTTGTAAACGGCTGCGGTTTTGGAGAAGAACGCCGGAACGGCTGCCAGCCGCGGGTCCAGGTGAATGCTGGGAAGGGCCGTGACCACGATGGAGAACGCGGCGTATGGAGTCCAGGCCACCATGAAGGCCACGATCATCACAACCACCATACGAGTCACCTGACGCTCCGGTTTCCTGGCATTACCCAGCCTGCCGTGCGTGTTGGACACCTACGAACACACACGTGACAAAACAACTGCTATCATGGCTAGATGTGATGATGGCAGCGGATATAAAGAATGTTCTGTGCATAGTATCAGGATTATCACACGTGTCAGTGATCTGAGGTCAGTTTGCAGTTGTAATGACGTCAGAAAGCACATTGAGATCATCAGGATTCAGTGAATCACTCGTCTAATGAGCCGATGGACTCAAAGTGTTGGAGCGACTGACCTTTCTGAGCTTCCGGAGCAGTTTGCAGTAGCAGACGATGATCACACCCAGCGGAAAGATGAAGCAGGTGGTGAAGAACGTGATGATGAAGGTGTGATCGTGGATGTTTCCTGAATACCTGCGGAGGGACAAAATCTGTGAGTGCAAAGATCTGACGAAAACCAGAAATTTGTATATATTTATTTGATGCAAAGTACAGCAAAAACTATTTAAAATAATGGTTTTCTATTTGAATATTTTAAAATGTAATTTATTTCTGTGATCAAAGCTGTATTTTCAGCATCATTACTCCACTTTTCAGTGTCACATGATCCTTCAGAAATCATTCTAATATGCTGATTTGCTGCTAAAAAAAAAGCATTTATTATTATTATTTTGAAAACAGCGGAGTAGTTTTTTTTTCAGGTTTCTTTGATAAATATAGAATGGTCAGAAGAACAGCATTTATCTGAAATAGGAATCTTTTGTAAGATTATAAATGTCTTTATCATCACTTTTGATTAATTTAAAGCATCCTTCCAAAACAAAAGTATTAATTTTTTCTATAATTTGTTTTTTTGTTTTTGATTTTGTCCCGGACCCAGATTACCTTTAAAATTAAATTTAAGAAAAATGAACATACATCATTATTGCAAGCACTGATAAATAATTTCCACACAATTAATACTAAATTGGTTATTATTAAAATGGTGTGCATTACTAAATGTTACATTAACATTTAATAATTTAGCAGACACTTTCATTCAAAGTGACTTAAAAATGTATATATTTACTATACATAATTTATATATTTATTGTATTTATTGTTCAGTAAAAATTTAAATGGTTATTATTTAAAATGGTGTGTGTGTGTGTATTTTAGTATTTATTGTGCAACATTTTAATATTTATTGTGTAAAAAAATGGGTGGACATATTTAATTGTGTTTAGCACTCAGCATTTTTGGAATAATTCACTAATTTCATTTCTAATGTTTCAAATGTCATTTTCACCACAGAAATCTATTAATGGCACGTAGTCTGAAACACCCTAGAGCTCAGAAAAGAAGCGGGGAAATTAAACAACATTTTTATTATACAAAATAGTTCTGTCAGTGGCTCAGAGCTTCTCAACAAAGGAAGTCTGTTTCTTTCGCTCTGGTTTTTCTCTGTTGAACACTAACATCCATTTTTCCCATTTTCAGCGTTACATGTGCAGAAGCTGAAAATCTTTTGAAAGCACCTTGGCCTGAGTCTGTTTAATGAGATGTATTAATGCTCATTTACATTAAGTCATTATTTTGTAAATAGAGTTTGTGCAAGGAAAAAATATGTTTCAATCACAATGCTTGAATGTGGTGTTTGACAGCGTTTGGTAACACAGCTCATGGTGAATATGAGATGAAAGGGTGAAAGGCCAAGTAAAATGCAGAATGTCTGAATATAAAGAAGAAGAAAGGAGGTTATAATGCAAAATGACAGTATAAGCCAATGACAGAAGGAGCAACAAACAAAACACACAATACAGCTGGAGGATATTTACCCAACGCTCACACAAACGCCAGCACTGGTTACTATTTACGATGACTCTTAAAAGATGTTGTCCAAAGAGAAGTCTGTTTAGTCAGGTGTTTATATCAATAACACTGAAATGATGCCCCGATGTGCCAGTTATTTTAGTTTTCTGATGATTGTGCAATTTCTTTATTATGTTATATAATATGTTTACTCTTATTTGACAAGACAAAACTCATCACATGCAGACTAACGTGCAACAAGACATTTGTATTTTTGACCAGTAGAATAAATCTGCTATTTTTTCATAATAGCAGCTGTTTCTCAGTCACCAGACTGTCAAACTCATTAACGTATGGAAGCCCATTTCTGACACAGAATATTTTTATATACAAGCAATATATAATAGACTATATAAGTAATTGTGACTTTTTACCTCAGAATTCAGACTTTGTTTCTTAAAAAAGTCAGAATTGTGAGATATAAACTTAAAATTGCAAGACAAACTCAGAAGTATTAGATATAAACTCAGAATTACAAAATATAAACTCAGAATTGCCAGATATATACTCAGAATTACGAGATATAAACTCAGAATTATGAGATATAAATTCAGAATTACAAGATATATACTCTGAATTATGAGATATAAACTCAGAATTATTAGATATACATTTAGAATTACGAGATATGAACTCAGAATTACAAGATGTAAATTCAGAATTACAAGATATATACTCTGAATTATGAGATATAAACTCAGAATTGCAAGATATATACTCAGAATTATAAGATATAAACAGAATTATGAGATATAAACTCAGAATTATGAGATATAAACTCAGAATTACAAGATATAAACTCAGAATTACAAGATATAAACTCAGAATTGCAAGATATATACTCAGAATTGCAAGATATATACTCAGAATTATGAGATAAAAATTCAGAATTACAAGATATAAACTCAGAATTACAAGATATAAACTCAGAATTGCAAGATATATACTCAGAATTATGAGATAAAAATTCAGAATTACAAGATATAAACTCGGAATTATGAGATATAAACTCAGAATTACAAGATATAAACTCAGAATTACAAGATATAAACTCAGAATTACAATTGCCAGATATAAAATCAGAATTGCAAGATATATACTCAGAATTACAAGATATAAACTCAGAATTGCAAGATATATACTCAGAATTATGAGATAAAAATTCAGAATTACAAGATATAAACTCGGAATTATGAGATATAAACTCAGAATTACAAGATATAAACTCAGAATTACAAGATATAAACTCAGAATTACAATTGCCAGATATAAAATCAGAATTGCAAGATATATACTCAGAATTACAAGATATAAACTCAGAATTGCAAGATATATACTCAGAATTATGAGATAAAAATTCAGAATTACAAGATATAAACTCGGAATTATGAGATATAAACTCAGAATTACAAGATATAAACTCAGAATTACAAGATATAAACTCAGAATTACAATTGCCAGATATAAAATCAGAATTGCAAGATATATACTCAGAATTACAAGATATAAACTCAGAATTACAAGATATAAACTCAGAATTACAATTGCCAGATATAAAATCAGAATTGCAAGATATATACTCAGAATTACAAGATATAAACTCGGAATTATGAGATATAAACTCAGAATTACAAGATATAAACTCAGAATTACAATATATAAACTCAGAATTACAATTGCCAGATATAAAATCAGAATTGCAAGATATATACTCAGAATTACAAGATATAAACTCAGAATTATTAGATATAAACTTAGAATTATGAGATATAAACTCAGAATTATGAGATATAAACTAAGAATTATGAGATATAAACTCAAAATTACAAGATATAAACTCAGAACTACAAGATATAAACTCAGAATTTCAAGATACAAAATCAGAATTACAGTTGCCAGATATAAAATCAGAATTGCAAGATATAAACTCAGAATTACAAGATATAAACTCAGAATTACAATTGCCAAATATAAACTCAGAATTGCAAGATATAAACTCAGAATTATAAGATATAAACCCAGAATTATGAGGTATAAAATCAGAATTACAAGATATAAACACAGAATTATGAGATATGAACTCACAATTACAATATATAAACTCAGAATAACAATTGCCTGATAAAATCTCAGAATTACAAGATATAAACTTAGAATTACAAGTCATAAACGTAGAATTACAAGATATAAACTAAAAATTACAAGATATAAACTCAGAATTACAAGATATAAACTCAGAATTATAAGATATAAACTTAAAATTATGAGATATAAATTTAGAATTACGAGATATAAACTCAGAATTACGAAATATAAACTCAGAATTATGAGATATAAACTCAGAATTACGAATTATAAACATAGAATTACAAGATATAAACTCAGAATTGCAAGATATAAACTCAGAATTACAATTACCAGATATAAACTCAGAATTGATATATAAAATCAGAATTACAAAATATAAACAGAATTATGAGATATAAACTCACAATTACAATATATGAACTCAGAATTTGATGAGATATAAATTTAGAATTACGAGATATAAACTCAGAATTATGAGATATTAACTTAGAATTATGAGATATAAACTCAGAATTATGAGATATAAACTCAGAATTATGAGATATTAACTTAGAATTATGAGATATAAACTCAGAATTATGAGATATAATCTCAGAATTATGAGATATAATCTCAGAATTATGAGACTCAGAATTATGAGATATAAACTTAGAATTACGAGATATAAACTCAGAATTATGAGATATTAACTCAGAATTGCAAGATATAAACTCAGAATTACAATTGCCAGATATAAACTCAGAATTGCAAGATATAAACTCAGAATTGATATATAAAATCAGAATTACAAAATATAAACAGAATTATGAGATATAAACTCACAATTACAATATATGAACTCAGAATTATGAGATATAAATTTAGAATTACGAGATATAAACTCAGAATTATGAGATATTAACTTAGAATTATGAGATATAAACTCAGAATTATGAGATATAAACTCAGAATTACAAGATATAAACTCGGAATTATGAGATATAAACTCAGAATTACAAGATATAAACTCAGAATTACAATTGCCAGATATAAAATCAGAATTGCAAGATATATACTCAGAATTACAAGATATAAACTCAGAATTATTAGATATAAACTTAGAATTATGAGATATAAATTCAGAATTATGAGATATAATCTCAGAATTATGAGACTCAGAATTATGAGATATTAACTTAGAATTATGATATATAAACTCAGAATTACAATTGCCAGATATAAACTCAGAATTGTAAGATATAAAATCAGAATTACAATTACCAGATATAAACTCAGAATTGATATATAAAATCAGAATTACAAAATATAAACAGAATTATGAGATATAAACTCACAATTACAATATATGAACTCAGAATTTGATGAGATATAAATTTAGAATTACGAGATATAAACTCAGAATTATGAGATATTAACTTAGAATTATGAGATATAAACTCAGAATTATGAGATATAAACTCAGAATTATGAGATATTAACTTAGAATTATGAGATATAAACTCAGAATTATGAGATATAATCTCAGAATTATGAGATATAATCTCAGAATTATGAGACTCAGAATTATGAGATATAAACTTAGAATTACGAGATATAAACTCAGAATTATGAGATATTAACTCAGAATTGCAAGATATAAACTCAGAATTACAATTGCCAGATATAAACTCAGAATTGCAAGATATAAACTCAGAATTGATATATAAAATCAGAATTACAAAATATAAACAGAATTATGAGATATAAACTCACAATTACAATATATGAACTCAGAATTATGAGATATAAATTTAGAATTACGAGATATAAACTCAGAATTATGAGATATTAACTTAGAATTATGAGATATAAACTCAGAATTATGAGATATAAACTCAGAATTATGAGATATAAACTCAGAATTATGAGATAAAAATTCAGAATTACAAGATATAAACTCGGAATTATGAGATATAAACTCAGAATTACAAGATATAAACTCAGAATTACAATTGCCAGATATAAAATCAGAATTGCAAGATATATACTCAGAATTACAAGATATAAACTCAGAATTATTAGATATAAACTTAGAATTATGAGATATAAATTCAGAATTATGAGATATAATCTCAGAATTATGAGACTCAGAATTATGAGATATTAACTTAGAATTATGATATATAAACTCAGAATTACAATTGCCAGATATAAACTCAGAATTGTAAGATATAAAATCAGAATTACAAGATATAAACACAGAATTATGAGATATAAGCTCACAATTACAATATATAAACTCAGAATTATGATATAAATTTAGAATTGCGATATAAACTCAGAATTATGAGATATAAATTTAGAATTACGAGATATAAACTCAGAATTATAAGATATAAACTTAGAATTACGAGATATAAACTCAGAATTATGAGATATTAACTTAGAATTATGAGATATAAACTCAGAATTATAAGATATAAACTTAGAATTACGAGATATAAACTCAGAATTATGAGATATTAACTTAGAATTATGAGATATAAACTCAGAATTATGAGATATAAACTCAGAATTATGAGATATAAACTCAGAATTATGAGATATAAATTCAGAATTACGAGATATAAACATAGAATTAAGAGATATAAACTCAGAATTGCAAGATATATACTCAGAATTATAAGATATAAACAGAATTATGAGATATAAACTCAGAATTATTAGATATACATTTAGAATTACGAGATATGAACTCAGAATTATTAGATATAAACTTAGAATTATGAGATATAAACTCAGAATTATGAGATATAAACTAAGAATTATGAGATATAAACTCAAAATTACAAGATATAAACTCAGAACTACAAGATATAAACTCAGAATTTCAAGATACAAAATCAGAATTACAGTTGCCAGATATAAAATCAGAATTGCAAGATATAAACTCAGAATTACAAGATATAAACTCAGAATTACAATTGCCAAATATAAACTCAGAATTGCAAGATATAAACTCAGAATTATAAGATATAAACCCAGAATTATGAGGTATAAAATCAGAATTACAAGATATAAACACAGAATTATGAGATATGAACTCACAATTACAATATATAAACTCAGAATAACAATTGCCTGATAAAATCTCAGAATTACAAGATATAAACTTAGAATTACGAGATATAAACTTAGAATTACGAGATATAAACTTAGAATTACGAGATATAAACTCAGAATTATGAGATATTAACTTAGAATTATGAGATATAAACTCAGAATTATGAGATATAAACTCAGAATTATGAGATATTAACTCAGAATTATGAGATATAATCTCAGAATTATGAGACTCAGAATTATGAGATATTAACTTAGAATTATGAGATATAAACTCAAAATTACGAGATATAAACTCAGAATTATGAGATATAAATTCAGAATTACGAGATATAAACATAGAATTAAGAGATATAAACTCAGAATTGCAAGATATATACTCAGAATTATAAGATATAAACAGAATTATGAGATATAAACTCAGAATTATTAGATATACATTTAGAATTACGAGATATGAACTCAGAATTATTAGATATAAACTTAGAATTATGAGATATAAACTCAGAATTATGAGATATAAACTAAGAATTATGAGATATAAACTCAAAATTACAAGATATAAACTCAGAACTACAAGATATAAACTCAGAATTTCAAGATACAAAATCAGAATTACAGTTGCCAGATATAAAATCAGAATTGCAAGATATAAACTCAGAATTACAAGATATAAACTCAGAATTACAATTGCCAAATATAAACTCAGAATTGCAAGATATAAACTCAGAATTATAAGATATAAACCCAGAATTATGAGGTATAAAATCAGAATTACAAGATATAAACACAGAATTATGAGATATGAACTCACAATTACAATATATAAACTCAGAATAACAATTGCCTGATAAAATCTCAGAATTACAAGATATAAACTTAGAATTACAAGTCATAAACGTAGAATTACAAGATATAAACTAAAAATTACAAGATATAAACTCAGAATTACAAGATATAAACTCAGAATTATAAGATATAAACTTAAAATTATGAGATATAAATTTAGAATTACGAGATATAAACTCAGAATTACGAGATATAAACTCAGAATTATGAGATATAAACTCAGAATTACGAATTATAAACATAGAATTACAAGATATAAACTCAGAATTGCAAGATATAAACTCAGAATTACAATTACCAGATATAAACTCAGAATTGATATATAAAATCAGAATTACAAAATATAAACAGAATTATGAGATATAAACTCACAATTACAATATATGAACTCAGAATTTGATGAGATATAAATTTAGAATTACGAGATATAAACTCAGAATTATGAGATATTAACTTAGAATTATGAGATATAAACTCAGAATTATGAGATATAAACTCAGAATTATGAGATATTAACTTAGAATTATGAGATATAAACTCAGAATTATGAGATATAATCTCAGAATTACGAGACTCAGAATTATGAGATATAAATTTAGAATTACGAGATATAAACTCAGAATTATGAGATATAAACTCAGAATTACAATTGCCAGATATAAACTCAGAATTATGAGATATAAACTCACAATTACAATATATGAACTCAGAATTATGAGATATAAATTTAGAATTACGAGATATAAACTCAGAATTATGAGATATTAATTTAGAATTATGAGATATAAACTCAGAATTATGAGATATAAACTCAGAATTATGAGATATAAACTCAGAATTATGAGATATAAACTCAGAATTATGAGATATAAACTCAGAATTATGAGATAAAAATTCAGAATTACAAGATATAAACTCGGAATTATGAGATATAAACTCAGAATTACAAGATATAAACTCAGAATTACAATTGCCAGATATAAAATCAGAATTGCAAGATATATACTCAGAATTACAAGATATAAACTCAGAATTATTAGATATAAACTTAGAATTATGAGATATAAATTCAGAATTATGAGATATAATCTCAGAATTATGAGACTCAGAATTATGAGATATTAACTTAGAATTATGATATATAAACTCAGAATTACAATTGCCAGATATAAACTCAGAATTGTAAGATATAAAATCAGAATTACAAGATATAAACACAGAATTATGAGATATAAGCTCACAATTACAATATATAAACTCAGAATTATGATATAAATTTAGAATTGCGATATAAACTCAGAATTATGAGATATAAATTTAGAATTACGAGATATAAACTCAGAATTATAAGATATAAACTTAGAATTACGAGATATAAACTCAGAATTATGAGATATTAACTTAGAATTATGTGATATAAACTCAGAATTATGAGATATAAACTCAGAATTATGAGATATTAACTCAGAATTATGAGATATTAATTTAGAATTATGAGATATAAACTCAGAATTATGAGATATAATCTCAGAATTATGAGACTCAGAATTATGAGATATTAACTTAGAATTATGAGATATAAACTCAAAATTACGAGATATAATCTCAGAATTATGAGACTCAGAATTATGAGATATTAACTTAGAATTATGAGATATAAACTCAAAATTACGAGATATAAACTCAGAATTATGAGATATAAATTCAGAATTACGAGATATAAACATAGAATTAAGAGATATAAACTCAGAATTATGAGATATAAACTAAAAATTCTAAGATATAAACTTAGAATTACAAGATATAAACTCGGAATTATGAGATATAAACTTAGAATTACGAGATATAAACTAAAAATTGTAAGATATAAACTCCAGAAAAATTTCTCACAAAAAAACATCACAATTACCTCTTTTTTTATTATTATTCCTTGGCAGAAATGGGCTTCCACACTAAAGCACAACGATGTTTGAAGATAAAGATGTCGAAGGTAAAATGGAGTTTGAACAAGTAAGAAAACTTGGCGGTAAGTATTTCACATGGCCAAAATGCAATTGAAATAAATTAGCATGTCAGAACAAGGCTGGCATTTATGGATAAAAGAACTAATTAGTGGAGAAGAGGCAATAAATCTGAGCTGGTTAATTAGCTGCTGGTTTAGGCTTAAATGAGGAGGAAAAGCTCTCGTGGCGGTGAGTTTGACAAGCTCCATCCATTAAACCTACTCATCATATATTTGGCGTCCCTCGTTTGAAAATGAAAAGATTTTAGACAATTAGAAGATGTGCATAGAAAGAGCTCTCATTTCCAGTATCCTCTCTGATACAAGCTTGAAAGATTTTTTTTTTCTTTTTTTTTTAAATTCTGCCTCACAAAATGACAATAATGACCCCATGAAGGCCCATTCACACAATAGACAGTGATCAAATCACATCACATGCAGAACTACAGCTCCTCATTATTCTGCACAACGGCTCTTGGTGAGAGTAGCAAAAAATTACTGCACATTTATGTAGGTTTGTTGTGTTCTAAACTACTGCTGAACAACTGAAGATACTTCAGACAAACACTTTCTTCAAAAGACATGCAGATGAATCAGGAACATGTATTTCCAGCTCACAAAAATATGTTTTTAAGAACGTTTTGCTGACATTTCCATTAACTTTCCAAAAGGTTATTTCTGAATGTTCAAAACATACAGTTTTTTTAATGTTAAGAAACTATATATTATTTTTATTATTATTTTTGAACGCGAACATTGACACCACATTTCATTTTAGAATATTGCAAACATTTTCTAAACATTTTACTAACTTTCCCAAGAAGTTATGAAAATATTATTTATGAATGTAGATGCAAAACATCAAGTTTTTCAAAAAAGTTTTTTTTTATGCAAACATTTTCCTAATGTTTTGCTAACTTTACCATTAAGTCATGAAAATGATGTTCTTGAATGTTCTCTTGAACATTCAAATATCAAGTTTTTGTTGTTGTTTTCTTTGCCAAAAAAAAAAACGTTATTTCTGAATATATTCTGAATATTCAAAACTTCCAGGTTTTTCTTTTTAATTTATTTATTTATTTTTATTTACTGATTTATTTATTTTTTCCTTGACGTTTCCATTTTATAATTTTATAATATAACGTTACTTTTGAATGTTCTCTGACCGTTCTGAAACAAGTAGTGACATGTAAAAACATTAGAAGAACTAAAATGTTTCATGAATAAAACATTCCATGAATGATGTGAAAGTAATGTTTTGAGAATATTATCAAAGCCTGGATAAGTCTGAACAAACATTCTATTAACATTACTTGAAGAACACTTTTCATAACTTTGAAAGAATCCTTGCAGAGCAATCTGAGAACGTTCCTTGTTAGCTGGCTTTGGAAAGCAAACAGTACTTTGAATTCATGTTGATCTTCTTTAAAGGGCAGTTAGACAGTGATTTGAGGCGACGTGAGCGACAGAGACTCTTTCTGATGCATCAAAATTGAGTTTAATTTTATGGAAATGAGCAGTAGTGCAATGCAGTGATTATAAATGAGAAGAAGAAAGCTACTATCTAGCAACGCGCTCAGCAACTCACTGCCGTTACTCTCGGTCTGTGTGAAAACAGAACAACAAGCCAACACGCACTAATTTTAAGCGTATTCCCTGTCACACATTCAGCATCTCGGTCTTTAGAAGTGATGGATAAACTGCTTCATTACTGAGTCGTATTGTGCTCATGAGAAGTGCATGTCAAGCGTGCCATTTACAGGAGATGTTAGCTATAATTTAACCTCGCTTTAACCCCAGAGCTATCGGCTCCTGTTGATAGTCCAGTCAGAATTATTGAGCGCTTCTGTTTTCTGATTGACGGAAATGTTAAAGTGAATCTGACAGTCTGTAGGTATAAATGAGCTGCATGTAAATGCAGTGTTTGAAGTGGAAGAGAAAGTGTTTGACATTCAAAAATTTCACTCAGATATTCACTCAGAAATTTCTAGTAAATTTCACTAAAAATTACAAAGAAAATATTTTATTTTTACAATGTATATGTAAATCATTCACTGTTATCTTACTAACCATGTGGCCTTTTTTTTAATTTTAGGTTTTTAGCTATATACAGTATACATGTTTTTGTTAAATTGCAAATTTAAATTGCAATATATGTACTGTATATATTAGTGTTGTCAAATGATTCATTGCGATTAAATCACATCCAAAATAAAAATTTGCATGAATAAATTGAAGCATATATATATATATATATGTATATATATATATATATATATATATATATATATATATATATATGTATATATGTATATATGTATATATATATATATATATATATGTATATATATATATATATATATATATATATATATATATATATTGCATTATGCTTCAACCAATTTATTCATACATGTGTTTTTTAATTACTGTATTTATCAATTTTCAATATAACTGAAACATCAAAATAAAGTACAATGAACAGTATAACAGAAAAGACAACAAATAATAACAATTTGTAATACTACGTTTTTAATAATAATAATAATAATAATAATAATAATAATAATAATATAATAATAATAATATATATGTTTTATATATAATAAAACAATTGTGTGTGTGTGTGTGTGTGTATATATATATATTATATTATATTAAATTATATTTTTTCTGATTCTGGAGAAATCTATTTATCATTGACATTATTGTTTTGTTTGTTTGTTTGTTTTTCTTTACTTTAAAGTGAGGTTTTTTCTGATACTGGTAACTTTTATCGTTATTGTTTTGATTTTTGTGTAATGTTAGAAATTGATCTTCAAAAAAAATTTAAATAATTAAAAAATGCATGCACTTTTTTAAAAATTTAATCAAGATTTGAGATTAAAAATGCATAAGGGGAAGCATTTTTAGGTGCTGTAATTAGTCTTTCTGCCTAAATGTAATTGTTAAACGGCCCCGCGGTGTGATAAACGAGTGTTTGCGCTCCTCACCAGTTGGGTTCGCAGGTGGTGCCGATCTTGCTGACGGTGTAGCTGCTCCAGCCCAGGACAGGAGGAATGGTCCAGATGAAGGAGAAGGTCCAGACAAACAGCAGACCCAGAGCCGCGTGTTTGCCTCGCAGGCGGATGTTTCCCAGCGGCCGACAGATGACGAAGAAACGCTCGAACGCCAAAACGGCCAAAGACCACAGAGCCACGATCCCTGCAGATTCACACAGACACCGATTAACAGCAGAACACAGAAGATCTTCCAAAACACCTGAGAAGACTGAGCCGCATTCTTCAGGAACCTCATGAAGCATATTTATTGCACGAGTTATGAGTCATTTTAGATGTGTTTTGGTTTTAACTAACATTGTGTCATTTTCAGACACATGAACTTTGCATGAACTTTGAATGAACTTTGCAACATCAACCCTGTTATTGAACTGAACTGAATCAATGCTGGACTAAACTGAGCTAAATAATGACTCTGTTGTCTCATGTAAAGTTGCCTTTTTAGCTATATACAGTATACATGTTTTGTTAATACACACACACACACACACACACACACACACACACACACACACACACATATATATATATATATATATATATATATATATATATATATATACATATATACAGTCATGGCCAAAAATATTGGCACCCTTGGTAAATATGATCAAAGAAAGCTGTGAAAATTAATCTGCATTGTTAATCCTTTTGATATTTTATTTAAAAAATTCACAAAAATCTAACCATTCATTGGATAATAAGAATTTAAAATGGGGGGAAATATCATTATGGAATAAATGTTTTTCTCTAATACACATTGGCCACAATTAACGGCACCCTTTTATTCAATACTGTTTGAAACCTCCATTTGCCAGTTTAACAGCTCTAAATGTTCTCCTATAATGCTGATGAGGTTAGAGACACCTGACGAGAGATCAGAGACCATTCCTTCATCCAGAATCACTCCAGACCCTTTAGATTCACAGCTTCTTCTCTTCAGGTCACTCATGTTCTACAGGGTTCAGGTCAGAGGACTGAATGGCCAGCAGAAGCTTGGTTTTGTGCTCAGTGACCCATTTTTGTGTTGTTTTTGAGGTTTGTGTTTGGATTATTGTACGGTTGGAAGATCCAAACACGGCCCATTATAAGATTTCTAACAGAGTCAGTCACTTATTGATTTTTTATCTGTTGGTATTTGATTGAATCCATGATACCATGCATTGAAACAAGATGTCCAGGACCTCCAGCAGAAATATAGACCCACAACATCACAAATACAGCAGTATATTTCATTGTACACATGGGCTACGTTTTATCCCTGTGTTCACCAAACCCATCTTGAGTGTTTGCTGCTAAAAAGCTCATGTTTTAGTTTCATCTGATCATAGAAGCCAGTCCCATTTGAAGTTCCAGTCTGAATACTGAATATGCTGGAGTTTGTTTTTGGATGAGCGAGGAGAATTTTTCTTGAAACCCTCTCAAACAACATGTGCTGATGTAGGTGCTGATTGACATTTTTTTTTTTTTTAAGGTTTTCTGACCCCGAGACTCAACTATTTTCTGCAATTCTCCAGCTGTGGTCCTCGGAGAGTCTTTAGCCGCTCAAACTCTCCTTCTCACCGTGCATTAGGATGATATAGACACACGTCCTCTTCCAGACAGCTTCATAACATTTTATGTTGATTGGAAATTCTTAATTATTGCCCTGATGGTGGAAATGGGAATTTTCGCTGCTCTAGCTCTTTTCTTAAAGCCACTTCACTAATTTGTGAAGCTCAATTATCTTTTGCTGCACATCAGAAATATATTCTTTGGTTTTTCTCATTGTGATGATGATTAAGGGAATTCGGGCTTTGTTTTCCCTCCTATTTATATTTCTGTGAAACAGGAAGCCATGGCTGGATAATTTCATGTTCATAATCACCCTGGAGTGCTCAAAATTGGGAATATGAATGGGAATATACTTCAGAGATTTTTTACTCATAAGAATTTCTAGGGGTGCCAATAATTGTGTCCAACGTGTATTAGAGAAAAACATTTATTTCATAACGATATTTCCACCCATTTTGAATTCTTATTATCCAATGAAAGGTTAGATTTTTGAGAATTTCTTTTAATAAAAGATCAAAAGGATTAACAATGCAGATTCATTTTCACAGCTTTTTTTGATCATATTTACCAAGGGTGCTGATATGTTTGGTCATGCCTGTATACATATGTGTGTTATATACAGATGCAGATGCATCTAAAAAAAATTGAATATAGTGAAAAAGTTATTACAAAAATTGAAACTTTCATATATGCTAGATTCATTACATGTAAAGTAAAACATTTAATAAAAAAAAATAAAAAAAATTTGTTTGTTTTAATTTTAATTATTAGAGCATACAGCTCATGAAAGTCAGAAATCCGGTATCTCAAAATATTAGGAAATATACAAAAAAACTTTTGAAATGTTTTACTTTACATGTAGAGTTGCCTTTTAGATGAACCGAACTTTTTTTTAATGATTAAATATGCAATGTAGATAGTTATTTAACTGAATAGCATTAACATTGAACTGATTTGACATTGATGCTATTGTCTTCTGTAGAGCTTCTTTATACTGTAGCTGCAACACTGAAATGCTATTGAACTGGAATGAATCAACATTGCACTAAACTGAGATAAATAATAACGCTATTGTCTTCTGTTGAGCTGCTTTTTAGTTTAATCAAATTCATTTCGTAGTTGATGAACTTTGCAAGATCGACAGTTATTTAACTGAACTGCATTGAACTGAATTGATCTGAATAATGGCTCTATTGTCTTTTGTGGAGCAGCTTTACAGCTGAATTGAATTCATTTCATAACTAATTTTGCAAAGCTGTTATTTTCATTTGTATTTCTGCTTTGAAAGAATCTGTATTGTATAAAGTACTGTAGAAAAAATGACTGAACTTGCATTGAACTGCATTACAAATGCATTACAGTTCTGAAAAAGACATTGAACTTATAACCCAAACTGAGTATCTGCATTAAAAATTAAACTGGTAAATAAACTCCATTCACCGAGGTGGAGATCATCACATTAAGATTCAGACGACAACAGAGAACTTCTATTTCTTTTAATTATAATAATGTTTGGTGGGTCATTTATTCTAATATAATTGATATTAATAATTTAATCCCATACAAATTTACCACGAAAGATCAAAATAGAGACCAAATAAAATATTGAATGTTGTCAATACACAACTCTTGTGATGCGCAAGTCTTGACAGTTCATTAAATCTGAATCAGTGCATAAATGTTCAATGAAAAAAATTTTGTGTAAGCTTGATGTTTCTATTAGAAACTCTAACTTCAACGATTGCACTTCTTATGACCAGATGTTACATAAGTGATAGTTAATGAAGAGCCACTAATAAAGTGTCTATGAAATCAGGACAAACTTCACACTGCTTTACTGAACATCTGACATCTGTAATCAGTTTTCTTTTCTCTGGCAATATCAATAACTTTCTGTTTATCTTCTCTTTAGTTTGACAGTGTTATTGCACACTCACTGTCTGAGAAAGATACCAGAGTGACCAAACATCTGGAGATCGACTCGGATCAGCCAATAAAAGTCTTATTAGGTCTTTATAAATGTACATTTCCAGCATGACGTACGAACAACATCCTAACAGCAAGTTAACAGTGAAACCATGTGTGGGCCTTTTTGACCTCCATGTGTCTCTAAAACCATTTACACAAAAATGCATTAAAACAGATCATGTAAGCATAGAAAATAAATAGCAATTAACCTTAAAGAGGATCAGTCAAAGCTGCTTAACGAATGTGGGTCTGCGATCACATGAATGGTAAATACTGACACCTGCAGTTATTAAACAGATGTGCGAGCAGCTGTTCACCTGCATTATTCTTTACAGTAGAAAGAGTCATGAGTTCACAGGCAAATCTACTACAGCTGATGATTTCGCATGCAGACTTATGTACTGTGTTAGTTTGATCAGATTTCATTATATTAACCCTTAGGTTTCGAGATTAACTTTGAGGTCCCTGAAACCAGAATGAATAAATGGAGCACAAAACCAGTCTTGAGTCGCTGGGGTATATCTGCAGCAATAGCCAACAATACACTGTATGGGTCAAAATTATCCATTTTTATTTTATGCCAAAAATCATTAGGATATTAAGTAAAGATCATGTTCCATGAAGATATTTTGTAAATTTCCTACCGTAAATATATCAAAACTTAATTTTTGATTAGTAATATGCATTGCTAAGAACTTCATTTGAACAACTTTAAAGGTGATTTTCTCAGTATTTAGATTTTTTTGCTCCCTCAGATTCCAGATTTTCACATAGTTGCCAAATATTGTCTGATCATAACAAACCATACATCAATGGAAAGATTATTTATTCAGCTTCCAGATGATGCATAAATCTCTATTTCGAAAAATTGACACTTAAGACTGGTTTTGTGGTTACACAAATAAAAATAAATAAATAAATAAATAAATAAATAAATAAGTGTCATTACTACTACTACTACAACTAATAATAATAATAAATAATAATAAATATTACATTTTAAAATTTATTTAATTTTCCCATCAGTTACTTTTAATAATGTTCCTCTGATCTAATTAAATCCCTTTAGACAGATACTGAATTTTTAACTCGGTTTTATCATTAAGTAGACATACACTTTTTTAAATGTATGGAACTATTAATAATAATTAGCAATATATATATATATATATATATATTTTTTTTTTTTTTTTGCTTTTGTTGGTGTCATTTTAACACTGATAAAACTGTCGAAAATACAATTAAAAAAAAAATACAACTGGCATGAGTGAAATTTTAGAGTATGTATGTATATGTGTGTGTGTGTGTGTGTGTGTGTGTGTGTGTGTGTGTGTGTGTGTGTGTGTGTGTGATTTATTTATATATGTGTGTGTGTGTGTGTGTGTGTGTGTGTGTGTGTGTGTGTGTGTGTGTGTGTGTGTGTGTGTGTGTGTGTGTGTGTGTGTGTGTGTGTGTGTGTGTGTGATTTATGTATTTTTGGATAGCAGTAATTTTTGAAACACCAGCAGAAGTAATATCATTCACGCGGGATGTTTGAAGCATGAGATCAAACTGAAAGTGTTTACAATCAGACTTTAGAAAATATAGTGTCCAGATATTAAAATGAATCACTCAAACCCCAAACGAAACATCACAAGGTCCAAAGCAAACTTTTGACTTACCAAAATAGGTGACCGCGAATCCCTCCAAAACACAAGCCCATCTCCCCAAGAAGAAATACCCGTGATAGTTGGTCAGAAAGCTGATCGTTCCTCCGGTCAGAGACACCAGAAAGTCCGCCAGAGACAGATTGACGATGATATAATTGAGCGGCTGTCGGAGCTGCTTGAACCTGAAGGTGACCAGCATCACCGTGAAGTTCTCGCACAGAGACACCGAGGTCACTACGAACATTAGCGCGGCCAGGACTTTATAGTTCCAGGGCGCGATGAACGAGAGCGGTCCAGAGAACGGGTCCTCGGTGTGAGACACGCCGTTCACCGCCGCCTCGAACGACTCCATCGCTCCGAACGAGTCAAATCAATCAAACCGAGCCTACATCTGGAGAAAGTCCGCGTGCATCTTAAATCCAGAGTGTTTGTCCTCTACATCAGCAGCCGAATCCAGCGGACTTTGTTGACTTTCTCTTGCTGGATGGGGTTTATATAGGCTACCATCACAGCAGGTCAGGTCAGCCACGTAATGCGCCTTCATCATCATCATCATCATCATCATCGCTTCTGTGTGCAGAGCTCCAGTCGGTGCGCTCCTGCTTCAAAGAACAGTTCCGAAGGTTTTTACGCAGACGCTCGCGTTCTGAAGATATATGACCCTGGAGCACAAAAGCAGTCATGAGTAGAACAGGCATATTTGTAGCAATAATAGGCTACATTGCATGGGTCGAAATTATCCATTTTTCCTTTATGCCAAAAATCATTAGGATATTAAGTAAAGATCATGTTCCATGAAGATATTTTGTTAATTTTCTACCGTAAATATATCAGAACTTATTTTTTTTTATTAGTAATATGCATTGCTAAGGACTTAATTTGGACAACTTTAAAGGCGATTTTCTCAGTATTTAGATTTTTTTGCACCCTCAGATTCCAGATTTTTAAATAGTTTCATCTCAGACAAATACCGTATTGTCCGATCCTAACAAACCATACATCAATGGAAAGCTGATTTATTCCGCTTTCATAAATCTCGATTTTAAACCCTTATGACTAGTTTTGTGGTCCAGGGTCACATATATTCATAACTTCATCCATTCAGCTTTAGCGTCTCGTGCGTATTTCTGACGCACAGTCGCGCGAACTCCAATCGTTGAGTGCGGCTTTGCATCAGAAAGGGGACTGCTAAACGATTGCATCTCGTCGATAGTCTTTCTCAGTCCTTCTCTGCGGAATGAGAGGAGTGTGTGGAGAGGATCGATGCTGGAGACCCAGGAGAGCTGCTCTGATTCATCACACTCTCCAGCTGCAGCACGCATTAGAGCGGGTCAATAACGCGCAACACGCGCTAATAGAGTTATGCATTATAATGCGACTTTTTTGGGATTCTAAGGTTTAATTATACAGATTGCCTCTAAGTTTGAAATAAAATGGACCAAGAAAGTCAGCGTTGTACGGGTGACTTTGGCACTTTTACTCTAGTGAATACTTCATCATCAGCTACATCTCAGGGTGTCAATTTCGGTATAGATACAAATATTAAAATAAACACTTCAGTAACGCTACTGGACATCGGGGCAAGTTGTCACAATGGGAGCCTGTAAAACTGTTATAAAAGACAAAACATATCGTGCAAAAAAAAAAAATACTGTATTTTATAAATACATATCTATTGGGCAATTTGAATATTTGAATGCAAGTTAAAAAAAAAAAAGTCCCATTGCAAGAAAAAATTACTAAAAACATCAGGGTTATTAATTATGCTAAAACTAAAACATAAAAATCGGTTACTTAAAAAAAAAAGATTCAAAGTTTTATTTCAGCTATTTGCCAAAGGAAACACTTATCATTTTTATTCACTTTAACTTTATTCATTAAATTAACTAAAACTACATACAAAAATAAATAAATAAAAAAATACAACAAAATGCTGAAACTTTACAATAAAAATGGGAAAACACACAGAAAAACCTTCAAAATATGAATCTGCATGTGCGTAAAAGTTTATAAAAAAAATATTGTAATTTTAATTAAAGTAAAATGCATTGTTTTGCTTTTTAATCAGCGAAGCATTAATACTGATAATCTGTTCAAAAATATTTTTAGATATTGTTTGAGGATAAAAATCTCAAAGTTTTTGACCAAAAGATATTGTATTTAATGTAAACATCTTTTGACAGATGTAAATATTAGAAAGCAGAAAAAAGTAATCTTGTAACAAAAATGT
Organism: Acrossocheilus fasciatus; assembly: GCA_036784905.1. Lineage (NCBI taxonomy): Eukaryota > Metazoa > Chordata > Actinopteri > Cypriniformes > Cyprinidae > Acrossocheilus > Acrossocheilus fasciatus. The sequence continues at coordinate 31,649,053 of CM071950.1, forward strand.
AAATTAAAGCAAAAGCTAAAGCATTAAAAATTAAATAGTAAAGAAATTTTACCTAAATGTTAACTGAAATTTATTTTTGTTGGCCAAAAACTGATTTGATCCTCAATCAATGTCTAAAAATAGTTTTACTGTACACATTGTAAGTGTGCGTGTGTTTTATATTATATATTATATATTATATTTTATATTATTTAAACCTATTGTATTTCAGCTAGTTCTCATTTTTATTTGGTGTAACTTGATGTACTAAAATAACTACAACTGAAATTAATAGTGTTAAATACACAACAAAATTACTAAAACTTTAACTAAAATTAAAATGAAAACGGAAAGAATTCAAACTATTATTAAAAACTAAAAGACACAAAAGATTAATTTAAAAAAAAAATTGCTGGCAGTTATAGCTGCCAAACAAAAACAGTAAAATTACAGTAAAATATCATAATTGAAACAAGGAAAAATCTGTAAAATAACTTTTTTTCTGTAAAACCTTTAATGAAAATTTCTGTTACATTTTTTTTTGCACTTTATTTCAATTAAGATATTTTACTGTAATTTACAGTTTTTGTTTGGCAGCCGTTATTTGATCTTTTTTTTTTTTTACTTTTTTTTTACTTTTTACTTTACTTTTTTTTTTTTTACAGTGTAACATATACTTCAAAAACAGACATTTTAGACACTGTTGAGGATCTCCTCATAGTAAAGTACAGTAATGCTGGAAAAACTGATTCCAGATCAACATAAAAAGCGTCTCCTCTGCTAATTCAAACTGACAGGCTTTATAAATTTACCCACAAGTCTTTTGGAGCGCAGAAGCGGAGGACGCTTGAAGGACTGCAGAAGACGTCCCTGGTTCTGCTGTAGGAGCGACCGCGGCCCGCTTTGATCCGACAGCGTCAGAGATGAAGATTTATTACCTGTGACGGACCTGCGGCTCGGCTGCAGGTGTTCAGGGTCCGGCCTTTAGAAGTTCAGTGTAAGTTCTGTACAGAGGACAAATGAGAGACATATATTACACAATCCTTTAACTAGTGGACAATCAGTCAAGATTTCACCATCAACTCAAAACTCTGTTTGCATTTCAAGCCGACATGAGATGGAAAAAAACCCTTGTGCATCACTTTTAGTCCTTTCATGTCCCCAGCCGTGAATGTTAAACATGACCAGACTCGGGGTCAGAATGAGGAACCGGCTATATGAGGTTCTTCTGATCACATGGCAGTAACATCTCCCTCCACAAACAAAGACTATTCACTTCTGAAAAAGAAGCTGAATTCAGTTCAAATGTACACTACAGTCAAACGTTTTTGAACAGTACGATTTTTAATGTTTTTAAAGAACTCTCTTCTGCTCACCAATCCTGCATTTATTTAATCCATAGTACAGCAAAAGCAGTAATATTGTGAAATATTTTTACTATTTAAAATATCTGTTTTCTATGTGAATATCTGTTAAACTGTAATTTATTTCTGTGATGCGCAGCTGTATTTTCAGCATCATTACTCCAGTCTTCAGTGTCACATGATCTTCAGAAATCATAATAATATACTGATTTACTGCTCAACAAACATTTTATTATTATTACACCTATTTTGATGAGTTGACTAACATACTGAAGTACATAGAATGTATATCTTAGTTTATCACAAATACTTGTCAGAAGATTTGTACACTTTAACCATATTTCATATACAACAAAATTATGAAATTATGTATGAAGATATACTTAAGTCCTACTTGAGTAACAAAGGCAGTAAGTAAAAGTAACCAAAAGCAGTTCAAATACATACATTTAATATAAAACTAAACTACAAATCATTGAATTCAATTACAATGAACATGCATTAAAGTTTATATTGAACAGTATATCTATTAATGGAAGTACAATATCTCTTGTCCAATATGAGGATGCAAATGAAAAAAATGCAAATAAAAACTATAACATCACACATTTATTACACCTATAACATTATACCAATTCAACAAAACTATGTACCACAAAAGGATTATTATACATATACATATACACACACACATACACAAAATATATATATATTTTTTAACTATATGACACATACATATACATATACTATACGAAAAAAAAAACAATATAAATACAACAAAACATTATTTAATTGCAACTAACTAGCCAAAAATTGTAACGCAATAAAGTGTCCAAAAACGATGTAAATTAACTGAAATGTTTTTATTTAGTTGCAACTTACATGCAATAAAGTGTCCGAAAACTTTATATTTTGCACTTGTATGTTTTTCTGAAGTATTATTTCTGTAATAAGTCCTCTTTTTTAAACTATGCTACAGTGTAGCTCTTTTCCCGCAGTGCTGTGATTCTCTCAGCATGTGCGTGTGTCTCTGACGCTGATGGTCACCCCAAACACTGACCTGTGCGATTGGCTTTTACAGTCCATTCAGAAAACGCTCAGGATCGGAAGGGAATTTACTGAGTTACTGAGAAACGTGGGAAAAATTCAGAGAAGCAGGAGAAGTTATTTCACAAATGTGAGGTGTTTTCTCAGCGTTAGCGGGGAAAAGGCCAGAGAAGACGTTTAACAGCATTGCCTCTCAAAGCGTCCGATCTGAACGGGGTGAAAAGGTCAGACATCCATGTTCATGAAATATTAGATGTGAATCTTTGTCAGCTACATGCACCGTCAGACGAAAATATTCCTGCTAATAAACATTTCTTCTCATTTACAGCTTCAATTTACTGCTCATTTGTGCTATTTTAGCAATTAATATACTACTAGTTTTACTTCATATTAGATTTTATTTTTATATTTTCTGTTTTCAATTTAGTTTTAGTTAAAATTGTAGTAATTTGGCTGTTTTAGTACTAAATGGGAAATGTTGTCTTGGCAACTAGCAAGTTTTTTTATATTTTATTTTATTTTATATTTCATTTCAGTTAACATTTATGTTATTTCAAACAACAAAAAGTATGAACCACGTTTTAATATTAACCCTTGTGAAAAAAAAAACACTTTAGCATACACATAAAAAGAGTTTATTATGGTTAAGTTATTATGTTAATAAGTTATTTTTATCTATTATGGAAAATATGTGCTTTTAAAGAATATACTTTACTGCAAAGTATCATTTATGATAAACTTGAAAAATACTTCAATGTCCTTTCTATTAAAACTTGTATGTCATGCATTTAAATACATATATATATAATTACATATTTGCAGTTAAGTTGTGATTAAGTCCATTTAAAATGTATTAACTTTAAATACCACTACAGTTAAAATTCTAATCAAGTATGCGTTTTAGTTTGACTTAGTATCAAAACAAGTGTACTTCTTTACAGCATGAGTACTTTAAAATAAAACTTTTAATTTGAAATTATTACAAAAAGTGTGTTAAACAGTCATGAAAGTATCTCTCTTTAAATACACCTAAGTGGCCTTTTATTATAATATTATATAAGTACAGTTTTTTTTATTTTTTTTTTAAATACACTTTTAAGATTTGAGGTACACTACATGCACTTTCAATATAATTAGTGCACTTATTTTTCACAAGAAAAGGCTCCATTATGTGCTTATGGATTATCGTAGAGAAGTCAATGAGACGACAGACCTGTAGATGATTGATGATTGGTCTGATTGATCGATCAATGAAGGCAGGGGACTGATCCCACTTTTCTTTATCGTTCATTAAACAGGCCTACAAACAAAAATAAATGCTTGCACTTGAGTATGAATGGACATATCTGTCATGAATTACAGTGAAAACCATTGATGTTGTTTACCATATTTTACTCACCACTGGCGAAGAACCCAACATTCCCAAGACAAAACCAAACATTCAGTCTTTTGTACCAGTCTTCAGGGAATCCTGTGAGAAGGAGAATTACGACTCAAAACCAAAACCAACCACAATATTTCCGGTTTCTCGTTTGCTAAAGGTTAATCTCTCACGACAATGGGTTTTGAGGAAGAAGGTACAGCTGAGGTCTGTTTCATCACAATCATAAAGGTTAGAATGCTTTAATAGGGACATTTGCATGTAATCAGCATGTTGGGAGATTTAAATAGGTATGAGAATAACTAACATGAAGACATTAGCATGAATACGAGCAGTCTTTGTTTCACACATGAAGATAACTTCCTTTCAAATGTCACAGCTGTGTCAAATCAATATAACTGAATCTAAAATCATCTCATTCTTTCAAGGGAAAAAAGTGTTAATTTTATAAAAGAGCAATGGTTTACAGACGAAAGAGATTAAATTATACATGCAGTATGAAGTCTCTCTTTTATTCCTGTTTTCAAAACCTTTATTAGCTTTTAATTTCACATGCCCTCATGTCCTTCCAATGTTTCATCATCTGCACAAAACAAAAGGAGAATATGACTAATTTCAGCTGCTCTTTTGAGAATTTTGCTTCTCAGGTAAATGTGTTTTGATTTGAGAATGTTTAGATATTTGTGCTGGAAAACAAGACAAAAACACCAAGTATATATGTAAGGAATCATTATAATTAGGTTGTGATGTGGCCACAATGCAAAGGAACATTGAGTTGCTTCATTAAAAGTTTATAGTATTACTGTATTAAAAGCAGTGTATTGTGTGTAGTAGAGTATTATGAGAGAGAGATGGAATGAGCGAGTGTGATACAGCATTTACTATTCAGATCAATCTCATATTCACAATAAATTGAATGTCCGCTGAGGAAAGCGATATCTTTGTTGTACTATCCTGTCATCTGTTAAGGGTCATATCCGATGGCAGTGCTGCTCAGTGCATTTGTTGGCTGCTGAAAGTAAAAAAAAAAAAAAAAAAAAAAATTTCAGTCCCTTTCAAAATAAAATCTTTGTTTTTCTGAGTGAGTCAGCAATAGTCGGAACAATGTAACTAAAATCACCATCATGAACACACACACTGTTTCCCAATACTAAATACTACTATTATTTATATAAAAGAATATATATTGAATAGTAACATTCAATAATCAACAATAACAGCCATTATAAAAGTTGCTAAGAAATTTAGTCAAAGGTAAAGCTTATTAAAAGTTATGAAACTTTGCCCCCATCCAAAACTATTTGCTCTTGAACAAAACAATAGATTAATGAGACCGACTATTCCCCGTTGGATTTACCCAAAATTAATTATATCTCATGTTTAATCACTATAGAGACATCAGAGCCAGCAGTAAATTCCAGAAGATCTGGCTGAGGTGAGGCGCTCTCTCTGCGGGTTTATGAGCGATGCTGCTGGCACACTGGAGCTCACTTCTCCAAAAACATCAAAGCAAATTTTCAAAGAGACATTATCTTTGATTTGATGATTTTGATCTACAATTTCCATGGTAATGCAATGTCTGTTTTTAAAGTGGGTTTCAAAGGATGAATTTTGAGATTTTAAGTTTTCAACTGATATAAAATTTCTTATGATTTCTAATGCGTGAAAGAGAAAAAGGCAACTAAGACGACTTTCTTTGACAAAGGTCAGAACTAATGTTACGATGTAGATTTTTCAGGTCCACTCTTGTCATGAATTAATCTATTACTTTTCCTACATAATTGTTTTAACAAAAAAAGTGCTAAAATACCTATTTAGGAGTCTTAGACCTTTCCAATGATATATAGTTACATTTACATTTAGTCATTTTGCAGACGCTTTTATCCAAAGCGACTTACAATTGGGGAATACATACAGCGATTCATCTTGAAGAGGCAATCCGACAAACGAAGTGCTTGTAACACCAAGTCTCAGGCATTGTTTACATAAGTGCAAGCTAGCAAGGGAAGGAATAAATAAGGAGAAAGATATATATATTTTTTTTTATATGTAGGGTGAGGTCAAGTAGTGTCGAAAGAGATGAGTTTTCAGCTGTTGCTTGACGATTGACAGGGATCCAGCACTCCGAATATGGGTGGGAAGATCATTCCACCGGCCAGGAATGGTGAACGAGAATATTCTGGAGAGTGATTTTGAGCCTCTTTGTGATGGTAACACGAGGCGTCGCTCACTAGCAGATCTCAGACTTCTGGAGGGGATGTAGATTCTTAGTAGTGAGTGCATGTAGGCGGGTGCTGAGCCTGTGGTTGTTCTATAAGCAAGCATCAGTGTCTTGAACTTGATGCGAGCTGCGATTGGTAGCCAATGCAATGAGATAAAGAGAGGTGTGACACGGGCTCTTTTGGGTTCCTTGAAGACCAGTCGTGCCGCCGCATTCTGAATCATTTGTAGAAGTTTGACTGTGTTTGATGGAAGTCCAGCCAGAGGAGCATTGCAGTAGTCCAGCCTAATAATGACAAGGGCCTGGACAAGAAGTTGTGCAGCATGCTCCGTCAGAAAGGGCCTGATCTTTCTGATGTTGTGTAGTGCAAACCTGCAAGATCGAGCAGTCTTTGCAATGTGGTCTTTGAAGGTCAGCTGGTCATCAAAGATTACACCAAGATTTCTGACCGAAGTTGATGGGGTAATTGTTGATGAACCTAACTGGATCGTGATGTCATGCTGTAGAGCTGGAGTGGCAGGAAAGACAAGAAGCTCAGTCTTTGCCAGGTTGAGCTGAAGGTGATGTTCTTTCATCCATGCCGAGATGTCCGCCAGGCAACCTGAGATCCGTGCAGCTACCGATGGATCATCTGGTTGAAAGGAGAGATAGAGCTGTGTGTCATCAGCATAGCAGTGGTAGGAGAATCCATGTGCCTGTATGATTGGACCCAGCGATGTAGTGTATGTGGAGAAGAGGAGGGGTCCAAGAACCGATCCCTGAGGAACCCCAGTGACCAGTGTATGTGCTGTGGATACCTCCCCTCCCCAGGCCACCCTGAAAGACCTACCAGTGAGATAGGATTCAAACCAGCGAAGTGGAATCCCAGTGATGCCCAGTGATGAGAGGGTGGACAGGAGTATCTGATGATTGACAGTGTCAAACGCGGCAGATAGATCCAGCAGAATGAGGACTGATGATTTGGAGTCAGCTTTCGCAGTTCGCAGGGCTTCAGTGACAGAGAGAAGGGCAGTCTCAGTTGAATGGCCACTCCTGAAACCTGACTGTTTAGTGTCCAGTTTGTTGTTCTGTGAAAGAAACAATGAGACCTGGTTGAAGACAACACGTTCAAGTGTTTTCGCTATGAATGGAAGGAGAGAGACAGGTCTATAGTTTTCTATAAGAGAAGTGTTTAATGTAGGTTTTTTGAGCAGTGGGGTTACCCGAGCCTGCTTGAACGCAGTGGGGAAGATGCCTGTGAGGAGGGATGTGTTGATGATGTGTGTGAGTGCCGGTGAGAGCGTGGGAGAGATTGCTTGCAGAAGGTGTGATGGGATTGGGTCAAGAGGACATGTTGTAGGATGGTTGGAGAGGAGAAGTTTGGATACTTCAGCATCTGTCAGGGGACAGAAGGAGAAGATGGGAGTTTTAGCAGAGGATGTGGTTGGTTAGGGGTCCTGTGAGCGTGGAGGTGAGAACTGATCACTGATCGATCTAGTTTTGTCTGTAAAAAAAAGTTGCAAAGTCTTCAGCTGTAATAGAAGTGGAGGGAGGTGGTGGAGGGGGACAGAGGAGAGAATTAAATGTTCTGAAGAGATTACGCATGTCTCAGTTTCAGTAGCGCGTTTACATCCAGAGATGAGAAATGTGTTAGTGAGGGAAGAGAGGAGGATACTACAGAGGAAAGATGGGAAGGAGAAAGGGAGCGTAGGTTTCGTCTAAAAGTAACCGGTAGGGAGCTTGTTGGCACACGGGCAGCAAAATGTAGTGTAAATGTAATGAAGAAATGGTCCGAGATATGTAGCGGTTGTACCAGAATGTTATCTGCAGTACAAGATAACATTCTGGTACATTCTGTTATCTGTAGTAGTTTGTCATGATTAGATTAGGATTTAACTGTAAAACAGTGACGTAAATGTAGGCGTCCCACAGAGGGGACGGTGACAGTTAAGAGGTTAAAATGGGGGGAAATATCATTATGGAATAAATGTTTTTCTCTAATACACATTGGCCAAAATTAACGGCACCCTTTTATTCAATACTGTTTGAAACCTCCATTTGCCAGTTTAACAGCTCTAAATGTTCTCCTATAATGCCTGATGAGGTTAGAGACACCTGACCAGAGATCAGAGACCATTCCTTCATCCAGAATCACTCCAGACCCTTTAGATTCACAGCTTCTTCTCTTCAGGTCACTCATGTTCTACAGGGTTCAGGTCAGAGGACTGGAATGACCAGCAGAAGCTTGGTTTTGTGCTCAGTGACCTGTTTTTGTTGTTTTTGAGGTTTGTGTTTGGATTATTGTACGGTTGGAAGATCCAAACATGGCCCGATATAAGATTTCTAACAGAGTCAGTCACTTATTGATTTTTTATCTGTTGGTATTTGATAGAATCCATGATGCCATGCGTCTAAACAAGATGTCCAGGACCTCCAGCAGAAATATAGACCCACAACATCAAAAATACAGCAGTATATTTCATTGTACACATGGGGTACTTTTTATCCCTGTGTTCACCAAACCCATCTTGAGTGTTTGCTGCTAAAAAGATCATTGTTTAGTTTCATCTGAGCATAGAAGCCAGTCCCATTTGAAGTTCCAGTCGTGTCTGATAACTGAATATGCTGGAGTTTTTTTCTGGATGAGCGAGGAGAATTCTTCTTGAAACCCTCCCAAACAACATGTGCTGATGTAGGTGCTGATTGACAATTTTTTTTTAAGGTTTTCTGACCCCGAGACTCGACTATTTTCTGTAATTCTCCAGCTGTGGTCCTCGGAGAGTCTTTAGCCGCTCAGACTCTCCTTCTCACCGTGCATTAGGACGATATAGACACACGTCCTCTTCCAGGCAGCTTCATAACATTTTCTGTTGATTGGAAATTCTTAATTATTGCCCTGATGGTGGAAATGGGAATTTTCACTGCTCTAGCTCTTTTCTTAAAGCCACTTCACTAATTTGTGAAGCTCAGTTATCTTTTGCTGCACATCAGAAATATATTCTTTGGTTTTTCTCATTGTGATGATGATTAAGGGAATTTGGGCTTTGTTTTCCCTTCTATTTATATTTCTGTGAAACAGGAAGCCATGGCTGGATAATTTCATGTTCATAATCACCCTGGAGCGCTCAAAATTGTGAATATGAATGGGAATATATTTCAGAGATATTTTACTCATAAGAATTTCTAGGGGTGCCAATAATTGTGGCCGTGACTGAATGAAGGACCATGAGAATAATGCATACAAACTCTGTCTTTATACTGTGAGAGCATTAAACCGCGACCTTTGTTAAGCAAATCTTAGAGATTGCAAATCTCAAACAACTTATAAACTGAAATTTGTGTTTTTTATGGAGGAGAGTATTCGAGTCATGTTGCATAAACCTGTGCGCCGTTCACCAGTCCATCTGAGGATCTGCTTTCATGCCTTCACATGATGCTGAGAGTCATGAATCCATATCATAACTGACACCTGCTGTCAAACAGAGAGAGAAGCTCAAGCTTCATGTGAAATTCAGTGTCAGTGATGCTCTCTCAACAGCTTATTTCAGCAGAAGTGACTTTCTGACTTCTGCCCGGCTCCGTGCCGATACTCGATAAGAGTAAATCAATGATTAAATAGACTGCAGACAAGTTTCATATTTCCTCTCCTCAAGCCGTGTAATAGATGTTATTAAAGCCAGTGACCCATGACAGCAAAATATGAGATCAGGATACTATAAACTATGATGGGTTTTCTACAAGCTTTCCAAAGCACACTATATAAATATCACTACTGATCTCTGAAATGCACCAAAGAATCATAAAATTTTGCTGATTAAAAATGCATTTGGGTTTATGTTGGGTTGTCACAAAAATAATACATTATAATAAATTAGTTTATTTTTGGTGCATTTTTCAATAAATAAATAAATTCATGAATTAATATCTCAAGTAATATCTTATTATTATCTTGCTTCTCGAGTAAATGCATCTTGATGTATGAATATTTAGTTATTGGTCCAGAAAATAAGGCAATACACATTCTTAACTAACTAAAATAATGTAAGAAAATTTCATGAAAAACCAAAATTTCTATCATTTTTATTTATTTATTTATTTTTTGGTCTTAAATGGCTTGTCTTTGGTGATTTAAAACAAACTGGAAGGTAACTTTAAGAAGGTATTATCAAATATTTTAAAGAAGAGAATTAAATTGTAAAGTTTTGTCTTAAGAATCTTAAGAACATTCTTAAGTATTTTTGTGAATGCAATATTTTCTCTTTTTTTGCGGTTAAGTATAATTTAATTCTTAACGTTTTCTGAATTTATTCCAATCCCTATACAGGTGCTGGTCATATAATTAGAATATCATCAAAAAGTTGATTTATTTCACTAACTCCATTCAAAAAGTGAAACTTGTATATTATATTCATTCATTACACACAGACTGATATATTTCAAATATTTATTTCTTTTAATTTTGATGATTAGAGCTTACAGCTCATGAAAGTCAAAAATCAGTATCTCAAAATATTAGAATATTACTTAAGACCAATACAAAGAGAATTTTTAGAAATCTTGGCCAACTGAAAAGTATGAACATGAAAAGTATGAGCATGTACAGCACTCAATACTTAGTTGGGGCTCCTTTTGCCTGAATTACTGCAGCAATGCGGCGTGGCATGGAGTCGATCAGTCTGTGGCACTGCTCAGGTGTTATGAGAGCCCAGGTTGCTCTGATAGTGGCCTTCAGCTCATCTGCATTGTTGGGTCTGGTGTCTCTCATCTTCCTCTTCACAATACCCCATAGATTCTCTCTGGGGTTCAGGTCAGGCGAGTTTGCTGGCCAATGAAGCACAGTAACACTATGGTCATTGAACCAGCTTTTGGTACCTTTGGCAGTGTGGGCAGGTCCCAAGTCCTGCTGGAAAATGAAATCAGCATCTCCATAAAGCTTGTCAGCAGCAGGAAGCATGAAGTGCTCTAAAATCTCCTGGTAGATGGCTGTGTTGACTGTGAACATCAGAAAACACAGTGGACCAACACCAGCAGATGACATGGCAGCCCAAATCATCACTGACTGTGGAAACTTCACACTGGACTTCAAGCAACATGGATTCTGTGCCTCTCCACTCTTCCTCCAGACTCTGGGACCTTTATTTCCAAATGAAATGTAAAATTTACTTTCATCTGAAAAGAGGACTTTGGACCACTGAGCAACAGTCCAGTTCTTTTTCTCCACAGCCCAGGTAAGACGCTTCTGATGTTGTCTCTGGTTCAGAAGTGGCTTGGTAGCCCTTTTCCTGAAGACGTCTGAGCGTGGTGACTCTTGATGCACTGACTCCAGCTTCAGTTCTCTCCTTGTGAAGCTCTCACAAGTGTTTGAATCAGCTTTGCTTGACAGTATTCTCAAGCTTGCGGTCATCCCTGTTGCTTGTGCACCTTTTCCTACCCAAATTCTTCCTTCCAGTCAACTTTGCATTTAATATGCTTTGATACAGCACTCTGTAAACAGCCACACCTTTCAGTAATGACCCTCTGTGACTTACCCTCTTTGTGGAGGGTGTCAATGTTCGTCTTCTGGATCATTGCCAAGTCAGCAGTCTTCTCCATTATTGTGGTTTCAAAGAACAAGAGATACCCAGAATTTATACTGTAGGGATAGTCATTTATTCAAACTCAAATTTAAATATTCTAATATTTTGAGATACTGATTTTTGACTTTCATGAGCTGTAAGCTCTAATCATCAAAATTAAAAGAAATAAACATATATCAGTCTGTGAGTAATGAATGAATATAATATACAAGTTTCTCTTTTTGAATGGAATTAGTGAAATAAATAAACTTTTTGATGATATTCTAATTATATGACCAGCACCTGTAAAGCCACCAGAACCCAACCAAATATAAAATGTTGTAAGAACTCTTTGCTGATATGATACAGTTGCATATGGCAACTATACAAGTTCAGAAGCAACAATACTCCAGCAAGTGAACTTTCTATAGAAATCTTCACCCTTTGTCTTCTCATAAATCATTCACTGTTGAGGGTTTGACACGACAAGCTGAAAGACACAGCTGGAATCTGTATTCTGCTCTGAATCTGTGTTGAGCTGAATATTTGATCAGCCAGTGGATATATATATATATATATATATATACACACACACACACACACATTTCTCATCAGCTCATGATATGGGTCACACTGGTCATGAAAATGAAAGGCCACATGGTTCAGATCATCAATCACAAGTATCTTTCAGAAAGTGACGGCTAAGATGGGACAAAGCGACGCATGCCGGACATGCAGAAGGCCTGGAACTGAACAGAAGATGAAATAAAAGATGACAGCCAATACAACAGGAAAGGCTCATTTCCATTTCAAAGGATGAAGACTGGAGGAGTTTGATGCAATGCTGCTCTTAGACTCATAACTCAGGCTTTGTTGTGAAGATCTCCAGAGCTTCTTTTGGTCTGTTGTAACGCCTGTGGTCTGTATGAACAAGTTCGGCGCTCAATGAACAGCCTGTGATTTAATATCTGATACGAGAAGTTGCTTTTGTCTGTTTCTGAAGAGAGCCTCATAATTAAAGTCTGTATGACTAATGACATTTTTATATTTAGACATCTTAATAATGACACAGACATCTGAAGGAAACTCTAGAGTCTTGAGCCTCGTCACATGCATTTATGTGCGTTTAAAGTGTGTTATGGAAGCTTGTTTTTGCCACTGAATTAAAAAAATACTGCAAATTTAAATCTCACAATTTTTACTGTTTTTCTCTGAATTCTGAGCTTACATCTCGCAATTCAGTTTTTTTATATTATTTTTTGCAATTTGCAACTTTTTTTCCTCACTATTGTGACTTTTTGTCAATTTAGTTTTTTTCCTTTGAGTGAACACATAATTCTTCATTTACATCTTGCAATTCAGTTTTTTAAATAAGAAAGGTAATTGAGACTTTATTGTAACTGGAGTAATTGTGACATTTTCCCTCAGAAATACGAGTTAAAACCTAAATTTTTCTCTGAATTCTGACTTTACATTTCACACTTGTGTTTTGTTTTAGTTAATGGCTACTTTATATCTCACAATTCAGAAAAAAAGTTAGAATTGTGGAGACAAAAACTTGCCTTTTTTACTTGTTTATCCTGTGGCAGAAACTTGTTCCAGAGTGTGTAATATTTCACTTTTATCTTTAATGTCACTAATGTGAGTCAGTCACTTGTAGTTCGACTTCGCTGTGAAACTCTGTGATGCTTTCACAGCATGGATGTGTTTGTTTGAGCATCTCAAGCAGTTTAACACAGTAAAACTGACTCATTTGGTGATGTGTGATGGGTCAGACTGTCTTTTGCATGTCTGTTTGTGTAGAAATGATGATGCAGGAGGGCACATCTGCATCTGTAATTCATCCGCAGAGCTTTCTCCTGACCGACTTCTCACTGAAAACACACTGATCTAGCGGGTAACTTTCCTGAAGAGCTCACTGT
>CM071950.1:31665000-31670000 GCA_036784905.1 Acrossocheilus fasciatus
AAAGTTGTAACTTGTGTTTTTTTTTTGGACTATAAAAACCCTGATTTGAATGTGGATAATGTTGGATATTCTTATGTAACCACCTTAAGAGCTGGACTCATATATTTATATAATTTTATTTTTATTTTTATTTTTTTTAATTCATGCGGTTATATGCAGTATATTTTGCTTTCTTGAAGATAAAGCACAATAAAACATTATGGAAGATTATGGAAAGGTAATGTCCATGTGAAACTCTTTGAAACATTTTACTTCTGTGAATTAAAAACAAAAATAATAATGAATAAATAAATGAAAAAAATAGACTGGATCATGAAAAGTGCCAATACATGCTGTTTTCTTGTTTATTAATGTAAAGCTGCTTTTAACCAAACTGTATTGTATAAAGCGCTATATATAATTGACCATAATTATACCCATTTTTTATGAGACTTCAGAGCCTAAAATGTATTTTCTTCATCAGTAATGTATGGAACAAGTGCAGTAAACCATCACTGCAAGACACCACTTTGCTTTTACATAAAACTTCTATAACAGCTGTTTCTGTTATAATATGCTCTTTCTAACACAAACAAACTGGAAGAAGAACCCAAAACATTTAGTTCTGTGTTGTTTTAACCGAGAATGAAAGACTCAGCTGATCTCTATGAACTGAACTGACTGAAACAGACTCTACAGCAGCAGCTTATGAGTAACAGAAATGAACATCATAACTCGTGTGCAGTAATGGATTTACATGTATTACATCTCTAGTCTCTATATCCACGTCTAGTCTACGTCTGGGGCCGATTGTAAAAAATCTTGTGAATTTTTCCCCGTTCTTTAAAATGCTCAGCATGTCAGTGGAGTTTTTTGTTTGGCTTTTGTTTGTACGGCCAAACCTCAATTTATTTAATACACATACAGCAGCAGCGCACCACACAGAAATACAGTGATTTCAAAACAACAATATTTGTGTTTGAACAAGCCACCCAGCATCTTCACTGCTGATAAACACACCAGCAACCCTGATAATAAAAACATAACTTACCTAAATCACAAGCAGCAGCTGCTTCTTCTGACCGCAGATGTGCATCATCTTTCTTCAAGATGTTTTTCTCTATAGACATCCGTTCACTGAAAAAGAGGCAGAGAGACGCTTTTAAAGCAGCATAAACACCACAAACACAGACCGCTCAACCTTGACATATGAAATAATCATCTCTCTCTTTTTTTTTAACAGAGCAGTTTTTTTTTTAACCTTTAGACAAAATATTTAAAATAAATTGTAAAAAGTTTGCACGTGTTTTGTTGAATATCACATTTGCTGCATCAGGCTTTTATAGCTCATAAAGTCTGATATTAATGAGAATAAGAAGCGGAAAAAGCTCAATTTTATTCAGAGACTCAAACTGAGCAAAAACGATTTTGCTGGACATGCTGATATTAATATGATGCAATTCTGATGCTTGTGACGTAAATCAATGAGATCTTTATTACAGTAGAGCAGATGCTGATATAAAATGATCTAAATATCAGCGGTCGCTCTATATTGAAATGATCCAAACATATAATGCAATGCTGATGGAGAGATGAAGAAATAAAGGCTCCTCAGAAGATGTGAGATGAAGATCATTCCTCCGCTGAGGAACAGTGAAAGTAAAGCTCCTCAGAAGATCCTGATGATCAGATTTGAGACGCACTGATGTTTCTAGAAAGTGATTGATGGAGAATCAAGTAAAGCTGAGCTGCTTCAGTCCAGTAAGAGTTCATCTGGAGACATGACTGCAGTTATTCTGACGCTTACTTGATCAAAATCAGTCCAGATCTGACACGAGAAGCAGCAGCTTGTCTTGAACTTGT
Organism: Acrossocheilus fasciatus; assembly: GCA_036784905.1. NCBI lineage: Eukaryota > Metazoa > Chordata > Actinopteri > Cypriniformes > Cyprinidae > Acrossocheilus > Acrossocheilus fasciatus. The sequence goes on from CM071950.1 coordinate 31,666,843, forward strand.
CGCTGCTAGCTGTCTAGACTAATTTGTCATTATATTATTTTTATAGATATTTCAATCACACAATTCACAAGCTAAAAAATAGACATATTTTGTTTTCTGTAGCGCTACAGATTCACCAAAACAAATCTTAGTGTAATCTTCATTACATTCACAAAAATAACAAATAATCATTTTTCAGCTGTTTTATTCCCAGACAAAGCATAAAAGCATGAAATAACAGACGCTGCTGTTTATGGGTGTTTTGTATCAGACCCTGGGGAAAAAAAACACAGAAACTGCTTCAGGAAAACATCTTTCAATGGAGGCCAGTTTCATTTGCTGGAGCTTTGTTGTAGGAAATGAGATGCAATGTAATTGCTAAATTCAAAATCTAGAGATTAAGAGAACAATATTCTTCTACACAATACAGGAAGTCGTATGAGTCAAATACCAGTGATATCTAAAATATGAAAACACAGTGAACATAAAACATCAGAACTTTCTAGACTTCTGTGGACTGTTTCGGAAGGAGTTTCTTCATCAGGTTTGTAGAAATGTGTCTCTGCATCAGTGTCTCAGCAATGGATGCTCTGCAGTGAATGGGTGCCGTCAGAATGAGAGTTATTATGGATTATAGACTCGTATTTGAGTTAAAAACCTCTTAATGCTGGATGTGTTTGAGCTTTTGTCTTCTCCAGATGTTAACTGATGGACTGGAGTGCTGTGGATTATTGTGATGTTTTTATCAGACTCTCATTCTGACGGCACCCATTCACTGCAGAGCATCCATTGCTGAGACACTGATGCAGAGACACATTTCTACAAATTTATATCATTAAGAGTTCATTCTCTTAGTTGAGTTCAAAGTCACGGAGAAGGTGATCTGTTGTTTAAAACCCCTTGACAAGGAGAAGGTGTTTTGTGTGCTCTTGTTTTCCCGTTCTCTCAGACTAATATGTCTTCATTTTGAAAGCAGGCAGAAGATGCTGTATTAATGCAATCTTGCCGCATGGCTTTTCTGCTCAATGAGTGAAATTAATTGCTCAGGAGATTGCGAGTGACCAGAGGGCCCACCTCCGAACTGGATTTGCAGGCGCTCCGCCGCTCGCTGCTCGCTGGATCCGTGCCGACCAGTTCATCTCTATCAAGGAGCAAATGAGCCATCGTGTGCGCAGAGAGCCGCTCAAATGGGGATGAATGGGATCTGGCTTTCTGCATCGAACACACAAGCAGACGTCTAGGGAAAAGCAAGCCTGCGTTCTCACCGAGTAAATCAATAACCTCGACGCTAATGAGTGTTTAACAGCTAATGTATGTTGAAGCCACTAATTACAAACTGAGACACGGAAAATTTGCCAGCTGATAATGAATCTAATGGGAATAAGCAGTAAATAAATGGATCCTTGAAATGGACATATTGTAGGCTATAAAGATTGCAAATTTAGATTTTAAACACTTTGCACTAAATAAATATGCGTGACATGAAATATGCTCGGTGTAGGAATTATTCTGAAACAATTTTCATTGCCAGTAAATATCAAATAAATAGTTTTTGAAGCAGAAAGTCAAGTGTACTCCAATATCATTGCTCATTTTTTACAGTGCATCAATAAAAGTCAAAAAGAAAAGTCAAGTCACCTTTGTTTATCACCTTGTGTTGGATGTTATCTTTGGAATGGAAATACTGATATTTTCTTTGTAAACATCACACTTTTTTTCGCTTATTTCAGTTTTTATATTATATATAAAATGCTATTAAGTTATATTTTCTTAATTAGGGGCAGTCGACTGATTGTGGCCTAACGAGTCAGATTTATAACCGAAGGTTCGAGTGGGATTGTCGTGAGGGCAGTGAACCATCACTGAGGCGAGACCCTCGAGCAAAGCATTACAAAATGAGATCCGATGAACATTTAAATAAATCTGACCAAAATGTCTCTGTGTGGGTTCCCAACAAATGAAGGAATCTTCCAAAAACAGCAACTCGCTTCAATCTCTGACTTATTATAATAACACCCATAAGCTTTTTGTGAAATTTGGAGTAACTTAATCTGTTGTTTGAGCTCTTCATATAGAGTCAGACATCGCTTGTTATGATTGAAGTATTATTAATTTAGCTTTTCAATTTAATAATATTTATTAAATTTATATATGATATTTTTATATATTTTAATAAATATATTTCAATTTATATTAAATAAATACATATTTATAAAATATATTTTAAATATAAATATATGAGTTAACAAGTTAAAGTAATAAAAAAAAATTTTTTTAAATGTTGCCATAACTTAAAACCATAACATTTTTTTTTTAATTATTTTTTTTTTACAGTGGTGGCTGTATTAAAAAAATAGTGAAATTATTATTTTTGTTTGTTTATTTTTTAAACAATTATTTTTTTTAGGAGACAGTTGTGTTGATGTTTTTCCCGTCGCCCTGCGATGAAACAAGCCGTCCAATTAGATTTGAGCTTAATGTTTTTATACGGGAAACACTATATTCATTATATTCTTTAAACACAGCACACTACTTTGTTTCTTTTTCTAACAAGCGCATAGAAAGATGACACACTTACCCTCGATCTGGAACTCTCTTCTGCTTTCTTAACAACAGGGAACGCTGGCTTTTTCTTTTCCTTTCACCGTATAATAAATCAAAAGCTCATGCTTGCTGATGCTGGAACAAAATCCATTTCCTTTCTTTTTCTGTGCTTCCAGAATCAAATCTGCTTCTGAAATGAGTGAAGGTTCTCTCACGTAATGCACATCTATTTTGACATCATCTATATTTTTGACCCATCCATTGCTATTTCGAGAGGGAATCCCGCATAAATATGCAGATGTCATTCTTGAAACTTTGTCCAAAAAACAATTATTTACAAACTCTTAATTGATTATATATAGTCTAGAAAGCACACAGAGCACTCCCTTCATAATCACTAATCACTAATCACTAATCACTGCATTCAAGAAATCAACATATATGGCTGCAATTGCTGCAAAAACGTGTTGTAAATAGAAACCTTTGACGCTGCCGTGCAGGTGTGAATTAGCCGAAGACCACCAATCATTTCGCGTTTAGTGTGAAAGCACCATTCTTCGGTGAGTCGCTTCACTTTATCACGTCTCGCTCGGTGTGTAAGGGCCTTAAGAAAGTAACAGGATTTAAATATTTAA
>CM071950.1:31672500-31712500 GCA_036784905.1 Acrossocheilus fasciatus
CAACAGATTACTGGAGCTGTGCGAAGTCCCCTCATGCTTCAAACGCTCCACCATCATCCCCGTCCCAAAGAAACCCAAAATTACTGGACTAAATGACTACAGACCTGTGGCTCTAACGTCTGTGGCCATGAAGTCATTTGAAAAACTGGTGCTGGCCCACCTGAAGGACATTACTGGACCTTGCTGGATCCTCTTCAGTTTGATTACAGAGCAAACAGGTCTGTGGACGATGCAGGTCAACATGGGACTGCATTATGTTCTGCAGCATCTCGACAGACCAGGGACTTCTGTGAGGATCCTGTTTGTGGACTTCAGCTCTGCTTTTAACGCCATCATCCCATCCCTCCTCCTGCCCAAACTAACTCAGCTCTCCGTCCCCACCTCCGTCTGTCAGTGGATCACCAGCTTCAGACAGACAGGCAGCAGCTAGTAAAGCTTGGTAAATTCTCATCTAGCACGCATACGATCAGCACTGGTGCCCCCCAGGGCTGTGTCCTCTCACCACTGCTCTTCTCCCTCTACACCAACGACTGCACATCTATTCACATCTATCATTTCTCCAAATCTGATATAGAAACAAACTCATCCTAATCTTGGATAGCCACGAGGGTTTTCATTTTCATTTTATGGCTGAACTATTCCTTTGATTGAGGACAAAGAAATGACTCTCATGAGGTCGAACTGCAAATCCATCTTTCGTTCCAGCCCATGCTGCAGTGAAAGAAGCGGACAGAGACACATAAGTGAACCAAGCCACACATGGAGAATGTGACCTCACTGGGAACCCTTGGGAAAATACCTTCCTTCCTTCAGCTCCAGAGCTCCTGCTGAGATCAGCGCCGCAGACACACCATCCCTATTAATCCACATTCACTTTATCTCGCTTATAATAAGTGCACATGGCAACACTTTTAAAGAGTGCAAGCATAAAGAAAAAGCAGCATATCTTACCATAATGGCTGCTTCCAAAAGTGCATACATACTATTCATACCACTCTATTCACATTTTGTCTTTTGCTTACTACATAGTAGGGAAGTATGTCATTTTGGACACAGCCAACGAGTCTTTGGTCACTGTAATATAACTTTAGTCAAAAATAGTGATTCGCTTTCCTATTTAAATGCAGTTCGCTCTTGAAACTTCACAATTAAACAGAGAGTACACTGATGTTTGTGGAAAGCATGAACAAAACAGACCAGCACATAACAACAGGTACAAAAGCTCTATCTGCACATAACGTGCAGAACACAAAATAAGCCTTTACAGCCGCTGGGCTTTGAAGGCAAGAAAGTGAACATAATGTGTTTATAATATACAGGCCTGCAGCTTTAATGGACAGCAGCACATGTGCATGTGAAATGAATACAGCACATAATGAGGTTCATTACGAGTTACATTAAGCCTCATCTTTCATTTTCTGTGATGCTTCAGATATACTGTATGTATGATTGTGTTCATACACTCCAACGTGAGCCATAATTGGTGTGAAAAATGTATTTTCACTGCATCTGGTTTTTGTCAAAAAGGCTCAGGTGCTCTTTGATTGCAATTTTATGAATCATATGACACTTTGTTGTTTCTTTCCTCCAATCTCATTCATTTTGGCAGTTTCTGTATATTTTGTTCCAAACTTGTATGACTTTTTTTCTCTGTAGAATGCAAAAGGAAATGTTTAGCAGATTGTTCATGCTGTGCTCTTCAATTCAGTGTCACTGTAAATAATGTTGAGGCATGCAACAACCGATGCTGTTTGTCCTTGTTGATGCACATATACATTAATCAACGAATATGTAAAAATTGCTTCTATTTTCTGACTAAATTCTAAAATTGCTTCTTTTTTCTCAATACATTCAAAAATAGATTTTTCTTCCCAAGTAAAATTTTCTCACTACATTCAAAAACTATTTCTATTTTTTCACCAAGTTAAAGTATTGCTACTATTTTCTGACTAAATTCAAAAATTGCTTCTTTTTATCACCAAATTCAAAAACAGATTTGTTCTCACTAATTTCAAAAATTAAGAAAAAAATCAAAAAGATTTGTTTTCTCACAAATTAAAAAAGAAAAAAAAATCTCTTCTTTTTCTCACTAAATTCAAAAAGTCTGAGATTTTTCTCACTCAAAAATGATATCACTGTCAGGCCTTTTGTGGATTCTATAATAAAAATGATTCCCTTACCCTAAACTGAGTAGTTTAGCAAAGAATATTAAAGCTCCAAATTGAATTGAAAAAGCTCAGATCAGCACAAAGGAGAAGCAGGAGGCCTGAGGGAAGGTCAGTCTTTCTTCTCAACGCTTTACTGTACTTACTGCAGATAATATTTGCATTTAGGTGCTTTGAAGGCAAAGATGTGACTCTGCCCTTGAAAGCGTCCTGGTCTTCCCTCTGTCAGCTTGATCAAAGATCTGCTCACTAAAGGTGAACCCCAGCACTGAATCTCTGTCTGCAAACTCTACTGTACAGCATTTCTTATTCAATACGGGGCGGAGACGATTTGATTCCATTAAGATGGAGTGCAAGATTTATTTACATTGTACTGTACATGAGGGTTTAGTAAAGCTCAGGGGTCTGAAGGTAATATGAGCAGTAAATCTTTTGAATCTGCGTGAAGTGAAGCTCCCCCAGAGTTACTCGCTCTCTATGGAAAGCAGTATGTTAAATCATAAGTTATCAGCTCCGCTGATCTATGGGAATGTACAGTTATTACAACATATACGGAGCAGAGAAAATGCTTTGGTTTTATCTCTAAATTAAAAAATGGCTTTTGTTATTGGTAATACTAAGCATGAGTAATTCAACAATTTAGACGTGGCGCTGCATTGAGATCTCCGTATCTCTGGGCTGAACAATATCAGGCCTTAAAAATCACCATACCACAAGAAAAGTTTGTTAAGAACCAAGATCTAAAATCATGTTCAGATGTTTTGGAAAAAGCGAATCTTAGCCACTCTGACTCATTCTATGCATGTTATATGCAATTGTTTTGATGCAGGGAAACAAGATACATTATTTGTTTTTTTTAAATAATAATAAAAAAAAGTCAGCTGGATGCAAAGTGACTTTTGATTACTGCATGTGTACGATTTAACTGTTTACTACTGGAGACATATTTAGATCCCAATATCTCTGGAATTGAACCATTTAGGGCCTTAAGAAGTAAAATACCAAAAGACTAGTTTGTTAAGAACGAAAATCTAAAAGAAAATTTAAGATATCTTTAATACTTCTTGAGTTACAGGCATGCAAACTTTGGGGAAAAAAAGTTTTTGGTAACACTTTATTTCGATTGTCCACTTTAGACATTCTACTAACAGTAAGTAACTGTGCAACTACATGTCAACTAGCAGTCATTAGAATATTAGTAAAAACCGTCTGATTAATATCTTCTAACACTTTATTTTGATGGGTCCACAACACACAACATAATGAGTATTAGAAACTGTATATGTCAACTTATTCTACTAACCCTAAACCTACCCTACTGACAGTTAGTAGACATGTAGTTGCAAATTAATGAGAATTAGTTGACATGTAGTTGACACGTAGTTATAAAGTTACTTATAGTTAATAGAATGTCTAAAGTGGACTATCGAAATAAAGTGTAACCAAGTTTTTTTTGTTTGTTTTTTAATTCATGGAGCCAAATTGAAATCCCAATATCTCTGGAACTGAAACATATAGGGCCTTTAAAAATAAGATATCACAAGAAACTTTTGTTAAGAGCCAAAATGTAAAAGTATATTAAGATATCTTTAATACTTCTTAAACTGCAGGCTTGCAAACACTGGAAAAAAACTTGAAAAGTGTGTTTGTTTGTTTTTTACTGCTGGAGCCATACTGAGATCCCAGTATCTCTTATGAACCATATAGGGCCTTATAAAATTTAAATACCAAAAGAAAAGCTTGTTAAAAATTTAAATACCGAAAGAAAAGCTTGTTAAAAAATTTAAATACCGAAAGAAAAGTTTGTTAAGAAACGTTTAGTTTCTTAATAACTAAAAGGTTATTAAGATATATTTAATACGTCTTGAGTTACAGGCATGTGCATTTTAAGGAAAAACACACAAAAAGTGCTTTTTTCCCATTTTATGAACTGTCACAACTGGCACATAATGCAACAGAGATCAACAGATTTTACTAACAGACCTACCAATCTCTGTGTAAAGATAACATTAAGATGCTGCCATCTTTCTAAACTCATTTTCTCCCTCCTTTAATTTGGCTTCAAATCCCATTTTAACACTTCTCTACAAAATAGTGGATTACTCAGTAAATATACGTCCATGACATTTCATATTTGGGCTTTCATCACTATTTATGTTTGTCTTCAGTTAAAAGTTGGAAGAAAATCAGAAAATCTGTACAATGGCACTCATTTGATTAGTCAAGTAGAAACAGAGCACTGCATTTTGCATTACAGTTTTCAAACTGTATATGATTTAATTACAATGTGCACTAATAGAATTTATATTCATATTTATAATAATAAATAAGAAGAGATGTAAACAATGCAATGCATGTTGCCAGATGGACCGATTGCTGATTCCTGCACAGATCAATAGCCTCTGTTTGGACTCCGGTGACATCAGTCTTTTTCTCAGAATGTCATATCTGTTTACTCTCTACCTGCTTGTGTTTTGCCTGTCACGCGCTGGACGGGATCTGGGATTCAACATGCCTAAACAGAAACCAATAACAGGGCCTCCATCACGACCCTCTCCAGGGGTATCGCTGTAAAATTTCCGGTGTCTGGTGCCTGGGATCTCTTTATATCTTAGTGGACCGGCTTTACAGAGCCTCTCGATGTCAGAGGCTATTCCCACAGAGACAAGCGCTCGCTACAGCAAATTGTTGAGATGAGCCAGGCATCAGACGCCAATGTTATTGCAGCTGCTGGCAAATCCTCTGCGGTTCAGCCACGCTGATCTGTAATTTTCTCTCTGGCATCTTCATTAAATTGCTCCCCACGCTGCTGTTAAATAGAGCTGCTGCTCTTAGCTGTCTTTAAGACCATAAGAATAAAGTGCTTGCACTGTTTGACAACACAAAGCACGTCTTGAATAGCCATAAAATGATTAATCGCATGGATTCAGCCAGTTACAAAATCCACCAACAGCAGATAAGAAACAATTTGTGTTCTTTGGTTTTCTGAGTAAATTATAAGATAAGTGTTGGCGTGATTTTGTGCACATCTGGTTTGCTGAGCATAAACTATGCAAATATCTATATTAATGCAATATCTATATAATTGCTCAAACTTTTTGACACCAAGGCTTCCTCATTGTCCATAAAAATATTCAAAAGTTGCATGAGTTTTCCAGTTGTTTGAGGGTTGTTGTTTTTTACTCACAATTTCTACCCAAACTACTGTAAAATAAAAGAAAGATTTTTTAAGTTGTAAATGAAACGATGATTACAAGAAAAAAAATTCAGCTGCTGAAAACTTTGGTTTGCTTCACAAGAATACATTTCATTTTAAAATATATGTATGTTTATATATATATATATATATATATATATATATATATATATATATATAAAAACATAATGGGCAATTCAAATTTATTTTCTCACAAAATTAAAAAAGTCTGAGCTATGAAAATGTACCTATTTTCTCATGAAATTAAAAAAATGTTTCTATTTTCTTACTAAATTCAAAAATATATTTTATATTGGAGAACATTTTCTTTTTAAGTTTAAATTCTGTGTGTTACTTGTTTTTTTGTAATTATTTGTGAAAAATGCATTTATAGAAAATGCATATTCATTGTAAAAGTATATTCATGTTAAGATTTTATTTAATTTACTTGGGTCTTTCGGGTCTAAAAAACACACTTTTTTTTTTTTGGTTCTTAAAAGACAAAAAGAGTTGAGGGGGTGAGTGAAAATGAGACAGATTTGCTATTTTAATGCTTGTTTTGTCTCATTTTAAATCATTTTAAGCCATCTTGAGTCCCCCTAATGGACCCCAGACCCCCGGCTGAGAAGCACTGATATATAAAGTGCTATTCTTGCAGCTTTGTCATAACATGGTAAATTGTTGGTCTATGGTGAATACATTAACATAAATGGGAACAATGTAGTTTAATGAGCCGTTCAGCCACAGGAAACACTGAAGTTTAATATGATGCTGTTCAAATAAACAGCATGAAATTGATTTAATGGGAAACATTCTGCTTATTTTCACTGTAATTACACTCAGTTCTGCTTCAGACGATCCTTGTTATGAGGAAAAGAAACCCTGGTGTTATTTAGCTTATTGTTTACCCGCACTGACACATAAACGTGGTGTGAAGTTGTCTCGTTGCAGACATATTGAGATGGTATGGTGAAACACATGACTGTGACAGCAATATTGCTTAAATATTATGATAATGAACATTACAGAAATAGTTCACCCCAAAATGAAAATTAGCTGGAAATCTGCTCATCCTCAGTTCATCTGAGATCAGGATGGGTTTGTTTCTTCATCAGGTTTGTAGAAATGTGTCTCTGTATCAGTGTCTCAGCAATGGATGCTCTGCAGTGAATGGGTGCCGTCAGAATGAGAGTCTGATACCATGGCACTTTAAAATACTTTATAGAACCAAATAATTACTATATTCGTGCACAACGAGGTACTCAAAACAAGGTACTTTAAAAATATTGTTTTGCATTAATAATTGCTCCTTAACTAGCTTTGCAAATTATTACAATGACTTTATGGCAGATCCATTTTTTATTGTGTTTTATGATCAGCGTTAACCATCTTAAACACTCAGCAGGGTTCGTCTTGTTTTAAGTCTGATTCTTGTCGTCTGACTAAATTTTAGCAATCATTTTCCCTCACCATAGGGACAAATCAGCCGTTTTTAAATCCGATAATGTGACATGATCACAGAGAGTCGATGAATTACCTTCAGCTTAGGAGATTTACTGGCTTTAATATGTTGCTTGTAAATAAATGCAACTCTGCGTGTTTTGGGTTTTGAATAATCTCAGACATTTTTAGCTTTAAAATGCGTGACTTTTATTTTGTGACTTTTAAATGAGTGACCGTTATTTTGAGCAGCGGTCAGTAATTTCCGGTGCTGAGCGGTCTCCATGGTGACGGACTGATTGGCGGGCTGACCGAGAGAGTCATTAGAGGAGAGGAGACCGGTGCGGTTTACAGTAGTTTAGTTAATTAACTAGTTAGTGATTGATTACTCATCATGGCCAAAAGTGACGGTTGCTCGTATTTCAAGAGAACCAGTCCGTTCTGCGTGGTGGTCGTGACAATTTATGTGTGTCTTCACACGGTAAGGTGAAACTTTAATGAACTAACGGTACGTTAACGTTATTCAGTTGATGAAGCTCCTGAGGAGAATTAAGTTATATCTGAATATGTATTTTGATGTTTTAAGCTGTCTGCTGATGCATTTCTAATTTAGTTCAAAGTGATACAGTTTATTTAAATTTATGTAGATTTTCTCAAATAACCAAGATTATCATCAGTGTCGAATTGAATGAATAGCCTACTTTAATTAAAACATATAAACGGTCAAAAGTATGGGATCATTAAGATTTTTGAATGTTTTTAAAAGAAGTCTCTTATGTGTACCAAAGCTGCATTTATGTGATCAAAAAGACAACATTAATATAGTTTATTCTTGTGATTGAAAGCTGAATTTTCAGCATCATTACTCCAGTTGTCATATTTTTTTGTGGAAACCATAATATGCAGCATTACCATTCAAAAGTACTATAGATATATATATATTTTATTCAACAAAGGCAAATTATGTTTAAAAGTGGCAGTAACATTCATAAAGTTACAAATGATTTTTTTTTTCAAATAAATGCTGTTCTTTTGAACTTTCTATTCATCAGATTTGATTTTATTATTATCAAAGTAAAATGTATTACATTTTCCACAAAAATACGAAGCAGATTTTTTTTTTTTCAAAATTGATAAGAACCATTATTAATAATTGAGCACCAAAAATAACTGATCATAACAGAGCAGCAGATCAGCATATTATTATGATTTCTGAAGATCATGTGACACTGAAGACTGCAGTAATGATGCTGAAAATACAGCTGCATCACAGAAATACATTACAGATTAACACATATTCACACAGAAAACAGCTGCTTTACATTCTAATAATATTCCTCAATATTACTATTACTGCAGCCTTAGTGAGCAGAAGATACTTTTCAACATTAAAAACCTTTGACCGGGAGTGTGTGTGATATACATATATAGGCTGTGTATAGAATTAAACAAATGTAAAAATGGCATTAAAAAGGATTTAAATTAGATTTAACGATACCTGCAGAAACCCTGATAAAATACTGCAGGTTCCCCGGGTCTTTATCACAAAACAAATCAGTCAAGTCAAGTCACCTTTATTTATATAGCGCTTTTACCAATACAGATTGTGTCAAAGCACTTAACAGTATCAAATTGGAGGACAGAGTGTCAGTAATATATAATGATAAGATTAAACATTTAATTTTCAGTTAAAGGCATTTCATTATTGAATTCAGAGATGTCATTGTCTAGCTCAGTTTAGTTTAAATAGTATATGAGCAATCAAATCGGCGATAATCGCTAGAAATTAAGTGTCCCCAACTGAGCAAGCCAGAGGCGACAGCGGCAAGGAACCAAAACTCCCTCTGTGACAGAATGGAGAAAAAAACCTTGGGAGAAACCAGGCTCAGTCGGGGTCAGTTCTCCTCTGACCAGACGACACCCACAGTTCAGAAGTTTCAGGTTCTAACGATAGTAGTATTATGTAGTTAGGTATTTTATTATATTTTTAGTTATATTTTTTAGTTTTAATGTATTTTAATCGAGGTCTCCGGGGGTCATCTGGGTGTCCTGGTCTCTGCTGACGATCAGGCCTGCAGACATCATCTCTTGGTGCTGATCCACCATCTGATCATAGGAAAGAAACAGACAAATATTAGCGTAGATGCCATTCTACTTACGATGTAACGAGTACACCGTGTGCTGTGGGAAGTGTTCCCGGTTCCGGTTGATCTAATTAATGCAGCCTAACAATCCTTTAACGGATTTGAATAATAGAAGCGTATTAGTGTGTTATGTGTACGCCAGGCTAAAGAGATGGGTCTTTAATCTAGATTTAAACTGACAGAGTGTGTCTGCCTCCCGAACAGTGTTAGGTAGATTGTTCCAGAGTTTGGGTGCTAAATAGGAAAAGGATCTGCCGCCCGCAGTCGATTTTGATATTCTCGGTATTATCAAACGGCCAGAGTTTTGAGAACGCAGCGGACGTGGAGGACTATAATGCGATAAGAGCTCGCTCAAGTACTGAGGAGCTAAACCATTCAGGACTTTATAAGTAATTAACAAGATTTTGAAATCTATCCGATGTTTGATAGGGAGCCAGTGCAGTGTTGACAGAACCGGGCTAATATGGTCATATTTCCTGGTTCTAGTAAGGACTCTAGCTGCTGCATTTTGGACCAACTGTAGTTTGCTGATCAAGCGTACAGAACAACCTCCCAATAAAGCATTACAATAGTCTAACCTTGAGGTCATAAACGCATGAACTAACATTTCTGCATTTGACGTTGAGAGCATAGGTCATAATTTAGATATGTTTTTGAGATGAAAAAACGCAGTTTTACAGATGCTAGAAACATGGCTTTCAAATGACAGATTGCTATCGAACAGCACACCTAGGTTCCTGACAGTTATGCAAAACATGTTTTCTGGATTAGTTTTTTTTTTTTTAACAATTAAATAAAATGTTATTAATCAAAAAGCATGTTTAATTAATTAAAAACATGCAACTTACAATATTAAACAGAAGTTTATTAAAAGTTAAAGAAAAATAATTTTAAGGCCCTATGAAATGTTTTTTTTTTTTTTTTTTTTTTACAAATTCTCTTCTTCATTAATTTTCTGGATTGTATTATAATGTATTCATTAAATATTAGAAATCAAAAACATCTCTAATTAATTTCTTTTATTTAAAAAAAAGAAATATTACTTTTTTATATTTACTTTTTAATTTGAGAAAGAAATAAAATGCATTTAATAGGGCCCTAAAAATGCTATTTTTGTTGAACTTTTAATAAATTGCTTTTAAAAAGTTTCTTGATTTCAATGAAATAGACATGCTTTCTGATTAATGACAATGAACTTTAACCATTAAAACAAAAAAATCTCCATTGATCTTAGCAGCCGCTTAGGAACTCCCTAGCAACCCCTCCGAGTACCTTAGCTGTGGTTCTGCAGTGATTGTGTTTCATTGGTTTCCAGTGGACGGCGTTTTGGCCTCAGTACATCCCATATGGCATTCTGGGTCCTCTCGGGGCTCTGGCCGAGCGTTTCATGGACTATGTTCATCCCGTGCTGTATTACGGGTGAGTGAGCGCCGTCAGTCATACACTGAGTTCAGAGCTGATGCTGATGTTTGTTACTGCCGTCTCTGTTTCAGATGGTTTCTGATGTTGGCCATCCATGTCTGCGAGGCTCTGCTTGCGCTGAAGATCTGCAGGTATGTGTTTTTCATCTTTTCCACCACACGGTGGCAGTACAGACCGTCAGATTTACAAACACTGCTGTGACTGATATACTGTGTGCATTATGTGAATTTACTGAAGGTATGGGATAAATTACTGTTACTTGTTTGCTACAATTGCTGAAAAGAATTTTGTATGCTACATTGCAATGCTCTCGATCTGATTTTACATTTCCAGTGAGACATGTACACACAATTGGTAGATAACATAATATTCAGCATATACCAGTGTTATTATAGTTAACTAAAATTAATACCATACAATTAAAACCATTTTTGTTATTGAATAAAATGTTATAACAAAATATATAAAACTTATCTTATTTCTGCTAGTTGCCAAGGTAATATTTATTTTAATTTGATATGCTAAAATAAATCTAAAATAAAAATGAATAAACTATTTATATATATATATATATATAAGAAAAAACACACCGCAAAATTACTAACAATTAGAAGTAAAATAAAAACGAAACAAACTTATTCAAAATATTAATAAAATTGTATCTTAATGATACTAAAATATCACTGGGGTACACTGTACAGGACTTTAACTTTATACTTTGAGCAGAACATACATTTTTCTGTGTAAATGAGAAGAATAAATACAGCGGCCTCCACTAATATTGGCACCCTTGGTAAATATGAGCAAAGGTGGCGGTGAAAATAAATCTGCATTGTTTACCTTTTTAATCTTTCATTCAAAAAATTTGCAAAATTCTAACCTATCATTGAAGTAAAACAATTGAAAATGTGGAGAAAATCTCATTATGAAATAAATGCTTACTCTAGTTCACATTGGTCACAATTATTGGCATCCAATTATTGTAACGTCCCTTTCCCAAGATAACAGCTCTGAGTTTTCTCCTGTAATGCCTGAAGAGTTTGGGACCAGAGACCATTCCTTCATCCAGAATCACTCCAGATCCTTCAGATTCACAGCTTCTTCTCTTCGGATCACTTCACTCATTTTCTGTAGGTTCAGGTCAGAGGACAGGGTCAGCCATGGCAGAAGCTTCATTTTGTGCCCAGTGACCAATATTCGAGTTGATTTTGATGTTTGTTTTTGGATTTTTGTCCTGATGGAAGATCCAAACATGGCCTATTATTAGAGGCAGTCAGGTTTTGATATTTTTACCTGTTTTTATTTGATAGAATCCATGATGCCATTTATCTGAACAAGATATCCAGGGGAAAAGTAAATATGAATGGAAATATACAGGTGCATCTCAAAAAGTTTGAATATCGTGGAAAAAATTTTTTTTTTTTTTTTTTTTTTTTTACTGTAAATTTCAAAAAGTGAAACCTTCATATATTCTAGATGCATTACATGTAAAGTAAAACATTTCAGAAGGTTTTTTTTTTTTTTTTTTAAATTTAGATTAGAGCTTACAGCTCAGGAAAGTCAAAAATCCAGTATCTCAAAATATTAGAATATTTCCTAAGATCAATTAAAAAAAAAAAAAGGATTTGCAAAACAGAAAAGTTCAAGTTATTTAAAGTATGTTGATTTCTGCACTCAATACTTGGTCGGGGCTCCTTTAGCACAGACTCCAGCATCAGTGAGGAGTGATGGAAGCGATCAGCCTGTGGCTCTGCTGAGGCGTTATTGAGCTTCAGCTCGGATCGACTGTTTCTCATCTTTCTCTTGGAAATATCCCATAGATATGGGCTTCAGGTCAGGCAATCAAGCACAGTAATAATTAATAATAATTCCTTACATTTATATAGCGCTTTTCAAGGCACTCAAAGCGCTTTACATGGGGGGGGGATCTCCTTATCCACCACCAGTGTGCAGCATCCACCTGGATGATGCGACGGCAGCCATAGTGCGCCAGAACGCCCACCACACACCAGCTTACTGGTGGAGAGGAGACCGTGATGAAGCCAGTCAGCAGATATGGGGACGGTTAGGAGGCCATGATGGTCAGAGGCCAATGGGTGAATTTGGCCAGGATGCCGAGGTCACACCTCTACTCTTTTCGAAAGACATCCTGGGATTTTTAATGACCACAGAAAGTCAGGACCTCTGTTTAACGTCTCATCCGAAGGACGGTGCTTTTTACAGTATAGTGTCCCCGTCACTATCCTGGGGCGCTAGGACCCACACAGACCACAGGGTGAGCGCCCCCTGCTGGCCTCACTAACAACTCTTCCAGCAGCAACCTAGTTTTCCCAGGAGTCTCCCATCCAGCTACTGACCAGCTCAACCCTGCTTGGCTTCAGTGAGTAACCAGTCTCGGGCTGCAGGGTGACATGGCTGCCGACAATATCATGGTCAGCAAAGCACTTGGAAGTGGTTTTGTCACTGTGGGCAGGTGCTAAAGTCCTGCTGGAAAAGGAAGTCAGTGGATTGGTAGCTCTTTTCCTGAAGACGTCTGAGCGTGGTGACTCTTGATGCACTGACTCCAGCTTCAGTTCACTCCTTGTGAAGCTCTCAAAAGTGTTTGAATCAGCTTTGCTTGACAGTATTCTCAAGCTTGCGGTCATCCCTGTTGCTTGTGCACCTTTTCCTACCCAAATTCTTCCTTCCAGTCAACTTTGCATTTAATATGCTTTGATACAGCACTCTGTAAACAGCCACACCTTTCAGTAATGACCCTCTGTGACTTACCCTCTTTGTGGAGGGCGTCAATGATCGTCTTCTGGATCATTGCCAAGTCAGCAGTCTTCTCCATTATTGTGGTTTCAAAGAACAAGAGATACCCAGAATTTATACTGTAGGGATGGTCATTTATTCAAACTCAAATGTAAATATTCTAATATTTTGAGATACTGATTTTTGACTTTCATGAGCTGTAAGCTCTAATCATCAAATTTAAAAAAATAAAAATAAAAATAAAACTTTTGAAATGTTTTGCTTTACACGTAATTAATCTAGAATATATGAAAGTTTCACTTTTTGAAATGTTACACTAAAAAAAATGAACTTTTTCATGATATTCTAATTTTTTTTGAGATGCACCTGTACTTAAGAGATATTTTTACTCAAAGAATTTCTAGGGGCGCCAATAATTGTGGCCATCATGCGTTGGATCATTTATTTCATAATGAGATTTTCTCCCACTTTCAATTGATTTGCTTCAATGAAAGGTTAGAATTTTTTGAATGAATTGAAAAGATAAACGGTGCAGATTTATCTTCACAGCTGCCTTTACTCTTATTTATCAAGGGTGCCAATATTAGTGGAGGGCGCTGTAAATGAATAAGAATATAAGACTAAGACAAACTTGTTTCTGCCTAATCAAATGCAGGACTGTGTTGATCAGTTGGTGTTTGTGTCTGCAGTGATAAAGGCATTGACAGCACGTCCACGCGTTTGCTGTGGTTCGCTCAGACGTTCCTGTTTGGTCTCATGTCTCTGGGTCTTCTGGTGAAATACAGTCCTGACGGCCGATCCAAACGCCAGTGACAGAAACCTCAGCTCGTTTCCCACATCTTTATATTTCTACCAGCAGTAGTATAGTTTAAACACTGTATATGAGCTCAAATATTTGTTCTGGTGGTGGGGATTGGTGTATTGGATTTATTTACTTTAAACAATGTTCACTAAGAAATTGCTGGAAAAGGTGTGGATGTTCACTTTAAAAATGTAAAATAAACTGACTGTTATCTGACATGTTTGTATTGTCATCTGTTAATCACAACATGAAGTACTGTAATAGAGTTATGAAGCTTCTTTTGCTGTTCAGACGACGCTGACAGGATCTCATCATTGATAAAGCTGCAGATGAATGAATCTGATTCAAACACGTGTAGATTAATCTAATTAACCACTTCAGTTTTGTCTGAAACCATTGAATAGACATTACAAAAAAGTTACTTTAGAAAGAAATATTTGATGTGAGTCACTGAATCTTTCATTGCACTTGTTCAAACAACTGATTCATTTAGAAACGAAGCAAGTCTTGAGTGAGTTACTGAATCAATGACTCGCTCGATTTGTTCAAAAATGTGGATTCATTCAGTAACGAATCACTGCTGTGTTGATCACAGATGCTACCGTCACTTTAACTTAATCTGAGCAGAACAATGTCTAAAATATTACACAATATGAACTCAATTATTGAACTGTTGTATAAAATCACTTTTGCTGTCATGCAGATATTTGCTAAACTACATCTGATATAAATGAGTATTTTTTTCCCTCATATCTTGAATTTTAGGCTCATATAACTATTCTAATTGACTATTCTATCATACACTCATTGTTTTTGCATCTAAACACTCAAACATTGAGAAGCAAAATTACATCAGATATTAAGTACTGTTAAAAAAAATATCAAAATTGAGTAAGTTCAAAAAGTGTGTTTGTGTGTGTGTGTGTTTATATATATATAAATAAAATAAAAAGTCAGAAAATACTAAGTTTATTTACTAGCTGCATGTCATGTGAGTTAACTGACACCAGAATGAACGTTAAATTACTGAAATAACTTAAAATCTCAGCTCAAAGGCATTCAGCTGATCAACTGTTATATACCGTGGTACTGAATGAAAATAAACGTATTTATTTGTTTGTTAGTGTGTAAATCAGCTGTGCTTTGAAATCACTGTACCGTCTGACAAACATCCAGCGATCTGAGAGAGAGAGAGAGAGAGAGAGAGAGAGAGAGAGAGAGTTAGTGAAGGGATCTGGAGAGAGTTTAACTTTAACTGTGATTAAAGAGTAGCTCTCCATGACACGAGCTCACTGAACATCCTCAAGCTGATACTGATATGACCTGCAGCTTATATTTCCATTGATGCATTGGGGAGATGCTTTTATTCAAAGTGACTTACACTGCATTTGAGGTTTGCATGCATGCTCAACAGGAGCTCAAACTGTAGAAGTCATGGGTTGGACTCCCAGAGAATGCATGCACTGATAACATGCACAAGTCACTGAGGATAACAGCGTCTGTGTGATGCATGAAAGTAAATAAGGGTTTAGTTTGCCTTGAGTCATCGAGTCGGAGCTGACGTGCATTAATTCTTAACGAGTCGAAACGAATGCACATCACACCTCTGTTCACACTTACACTCTTTACAATACTTGCCTTCTTTTTGTTTTAAATGTTGTAAACAGTGAAGCTCAATGAAATATATTTTTGAAATTGAAAATATATTTAGTTTTAACGGTCATATGCCAAAATACATATATTTCAAAATGTATTTCAGCCTACATTTAGGATAAAAGCAAATGTGGACGGAAAAGCCAGCTTGAGATCAAAACTAGATTATAATGATTTAATAATGTTTATTTTTATACATATTTTGTTTGTTTTACTTTGTAAAGTATGTTGCTTGCTCATTTTTATTCAAATGTGCTATACGTTTACACGTGTTATAGACAACAAATAAAAGTTTTTCATCAAATGTGACTGTTTTTTAATTGAAATATATGAAGGGGAAAATATACATTTAAATCCTTATAAAAAATATATTTTCAAAAAATATTATAGGGGTAGAAAACATTCACAAATATATTTTGAAACATTTTAGGAAATATATTTTGGCCATTTTTTTCTATTTAAATTGATTTGATAATATATATTTTGTAATAATGTAATATTTTTAATGTATTAAATTAATTAATTTATAAGCCCACTTATTATTTTATTAAAAAATATACACACAGCAAATGCAGCAAATCAAATTAAGAAATGCAACATATATAATGTTTTATTGATATTTAAAGAAATGTTCTGTATTTAAGATGTGACTATACCACCATGTGAGTGTACAAAAATGAATAAGAACTGTCAATAATTATAATTTCATATGTAATTAATCTGTAATTATAATTAAAAAGATGTTACTTTTTTTCACAAGTGGGCATAAAAAGAACAGCCTGACCACTCTTCTTCCTAAAAACACATTGAACCTCAAAATAAAACCGCAGTAACTCAGAGATAACATCGTCTAATTCATAAAACTGCTTACACTATTTTCATTTATTATAAAATAATAATTGAGGACTATTTGGGGAATGTAGAGTTGATGTGAAGATCCAGAGACAAAGTGAAAGAACGTCCTGACAGATGCTCAGACACAGAAAAGACAGATTGCAGACTTTATTAGAGTAAGATAAGAACCGTTTAAGGGAGCATAATCAGAGTATAGTTAGACAGTACCAGCAAATCAGTGCTGTAGAGTCTGACACGACTAAAATGAGATTTTTTTTTTTATTATGATAAGAAGAAGAGCCAGTGTGTCTTCTGTAATGGAGGAGCAGTGACCGGCAGATGGCGCTGTTTTCCTGTAAATGAATGCAGAGTCTCGCACCAAATCAACGAAGGTTACGGGGTTTTCTTTTTAATGAATTAACACGTTCGTCGATTTGAAAACGTGGTTTTAAGACTACTATAAAATTAGGAAAATTCTCGAAAACTGACATACTGTCCGAAAACCACATGCAAACACTGCGATTGCTGCTCATTAGCTTTAGATCATGTTTCAATGTACAACCTGTGCGAGAAGACAAAACTCAAATGTGGCGAATACAACAGAACCAGAAACTCTATTATTATTAGTAGTAGTAGTATTATCAACCACAACAGTGTATTGACTCAAGCAATTTTACACTTAGAGTTTCGTTTAGATTAGGGTTTATTGTTTATTTTTCAACTTTGTCTGATACTTATATTACAGATTATACAGTAAAAATATTTGTTGACACAGCGTGATTATATCAGGTCATTTTACATCCTAAAGCACTCTTCACAAACTCAGAAAATACAGTAATGAATGTACA
Organism: Acrossocheilus fasciatus; assembly: GCA_036784905.1. NCBI lineage: Eukaryota > Metazoa > Chordata > Actinopteri > Cypriniformes > Cyprinidae > Acrossocheilus > Acrossocheilus fasciatus. The sequence continues at coordinate 31,689,759 of CM071950.1, forward strand.
AAAACTTCACATGATCTGAATATTACGTAATTATAATCAAGCATTGATTTCGGAGGAAAATACGGAGAAACCTAAAATATAAAGGCAAATAATAATAATTCAGTGCATTAATCTCGGGAAGGTAAATAGTTTTCGCTGTTTTTCTGACAGACTGCAGTGATTTTAATGAAGAGCAGCAGCAGTTTCACTGTCATGATGGAGATTTACATCACAGTCCAGCTGACTTACAACATTACAATTACAAGATGAACTCAGGAATAAACTACACAACTGAAGAAGATGATGACCCGTTTCTGAGCTTCTGGCACACATCAGGATTACACGAGGTGTGGGAAATATGATCAAATTACATTACAAACGAATTTATTGATATGGTAAGATAGTATATAATAACCACAAAACACACAATCCACAATTAACCTTTTTTTTTTTTTATGTAGGAGGCCTATAAATAAATAAATAATGGAAAAAGTGGAAAGACATAGTCATATTTCAAACGGCGCATTTCTCCTTTCTCGTGGTTTTGATGAAGGTCTAAATAATGTCGAAGCCTTTTAAATTCCAGCACGGTCATATTTCACTCGTCCATTCTCATGATCCATAAAACATAACCGCTGCACTTAAACAGATGATCTCTGTCTCCGATTCAATTCACAAAACAACCCGCGAGGAGGAAAAAAACACACAACATGAAACATTAAAGATGTCATGTATATATTACATGCAGCCTAAATATAGCTCATGAGAATATTATCAAAGCAAATTTACAGTCAGCTCCATTAAATAATTGCACATGAAGTTAGATAAATGATGTTATCAGACCAGGAGAAATGTCTCGTTAACAGTGGGTTAGATATGATCAGCATCAGAGAGTTTAATGCGCTGACGACGGAATTAAATAAGCCTGACTTAAATCGCTTATAGTCGCATTTAATTATACACAGTAAAACATTGCATTATTTTTTTTCCCCCCAAAACCATGTGATTCATATTTTATGGTGTCAGTTATTTTAGATGATTTGGCTATTTTAGCAACAACCCATTAAGTTGCATAAGGGCGATTAAGTTTGTAAATGTCTAGTTTGACTAACAGGATATTTTTATTCGCTAAAACGGTGAGCGATATTTTCAACAACAATAATAATAATAAAGTCATTCTAAGACACCATAAATCAGACTGCGTGTATAAATAATTGTTTTCAAATAAGAGTAAAAAAAAGGTTCTACATTTACCAGCTTCTACACGCTAGTTTTAATAACCCGTGATTAGGCGAATCGAGTATTTTAACTATGAATAGCGCGATGATGTCGAGTTTTCCGCACTTAAAAAGTGTTACATATTTGTTCTAAACGAAACAAACGGATTATAAGCGACTTCTGAATGAACAAATGAGCGGTGAAAATAGCGTTATTAGTTGCATGGAGGTTAATGTACTTACTCTGCCAGCGTCATAAAGTAAACGCGTCTATTGTGTCAAATGCAACGCGAAACAATGATTTCTACAGTGCGACGCGTCATTAATGGTGCTACAATACGAGCTTGATGGAGTGCGGCTTTGTCCATGCAAATCCGCCGCCTCGCGTCCTCCAATCAGAGCGTGGTGTCACTTAGCGTCTTCCAATGGGAGATACGCGCTTGCAGGTGGCGGCGCGGTTATCTGCGCGTCATCGCTGCTGGAGTCCATTGAGCGGAGAACGGCGCTTCAGATGCGGGCGATCGCAGCACTCAAAGCGGGCGTGAGATCTGCCGACGGCCGGCATCGGGATTCTGGGATTCATCGGGAAACGTTCGCGAACTTTGACTTGCGGTTTAAAGTTGCAGTTCTAGTGGATGAGTTGTGAAGTTGTGGGCGTTAAACTTTCTCGTACGAACTTTCTTGCTTCGCGGTTCGCCCTGTGGTTCACTCGCACCAATGTTAGCGGTTGGGCAGATGGATAGTAACCGGCAGAGTGCGTTCGTTCTGGGCAGCACTCCACTGGCTGCGCTGCATAACATGACCGAGATGAAGACCTCTTTATTCCCGTACGCCCTGCAGAACCCTGCGGGCTTCAAGGCTCATTCCTTCAGCAACCTGAGCTCTCAGATCCCGCTGGGAACGCCGCACGGAATTAGCGATATATTAGGGAGACCCATCACCTCCGCGGGACAGCTGCTCTCGGGCTTTCCCCGGATCAACGGATTGACATCAGCCGGGATGTACTTCAACCCTGCGGCGGTGTCTCGGTACCCCAAACCGCTGACGGAGTTGCCTGGGAGGGCGCCCATATTTTGGCCTGGAATGATGCAGGGCTCACCCTGGAGAGACCCGAGGGTTCCCTGTCCTGGTGAGTTTGCGAAAAAATAAAAATAAAAAAATCTAAACTGGTTTATGTTGGTTTTCACGCTCAGGGCTGCGTTTCTTAAAAGCATCGTGAGCCTCAGTTGATCGCAGCTCCATTGGTGGCAGTGGGTCTACGATACGATGCTTTTGGGAAACACAGCCCAGATTATTGGAATATTATCCAGGTTAAAAAAAAAAAAAAAGTAGCTACACTTCCATAATGTACTTAAAGTGCTTTATTTTCGCACACTGATTTTGTACTTAATATACTAAAAATTATACTTTAGATATTATTCTTAAGTGTACTCAACTGTGCTATTTTGCGACTCCATGAATATGAACTAAAATGCGCTTTTATCATACTATCTCTGTATTTAAAAAATGTATTTAGCCAGCACTTGTAGTGCACTTGAATCCATCAGCATATTTCATACACTACTACACTCAAGTGTACTACAAGTGCTGACTAAATACATTTTAAATACAGAGATAGTATGTTAAAAGCGCATTTTAGTTCATATTCGTGGTGTCCCAAAAATAGCACACTTTGTTGATCTGAAGTTTATCTTAAGAAGCAGAATATTTTTTAGTGCATTATGGAAGTGTACTTTTTCTTTTTTCTTTTAAAAACCTGGATAGTGTTTGACACTCGTGTTTTCTTTATGGCCTGAGTTTGAATCTTTTCCTAAACTGGCTCACACTCTTAAAAATAAAGGTTCCAAAAGCGTGTTTTGCAGTGATGCAGAAGAACCGTTTTTGTTTCCCCAAAGAACCTTTCAGTGAACAGTCCCTAGAAGAACCATTTTGAGGAGCATTTTAATAATCTAAAGAAACTTTTTCTACTATAAAGAATCTTTTCTGCATTTGAAAGGTTCCGTGGATGATGTCAATACAGAACTTTTATTTTTAAGAGTGTATGTTGGTTTCCACGCTCAGACTGTTGAAACATTAGTGTTTGACACTTGAGGGTCAACAATATTCACTCGCAAATAGCGTCGAGTAAATAGCACTTCTTGTGTTTGTTTGCCTCTTTATGATCAATTGTAGGTCGCTTTGGATAAAAGCGTTTGCTAAATGAATAAACGGAAATGGAAAAATGTCTCGTTTTCGGTTTTATTTGACTGACCGGCTCTTATTTTTTTCTTTCTCCAGCCCAGGCAAACATGATGCTGGACAAGGATGGAAAGAAGAAACACTCCAGACCAACTTTCTCAGGACAGCAGATTTTTGCCCTGGAGAAAACCTTCGAACAGACCAAATATCTGGCCGGTCCGGAGAGAGCTCGACTCGCCTATTCTCTGGGAATGACCGAAAGCCAAGTCAAGGTAAACACAGGCGGTGTGATGACTTTATATATTAACTTCATTTAATTCTAATTTTTTTTTCTTCCTCAATGCAAACGGGCAGAACGAGACCACAGATTAGTGTATCTGCCAAAGTCGCTGTCAGTTCATGATATGAATTTGCAAACGAGCAAAACTGTTGGAGCATTAATTTCTAATGTTGAAATGATTTTTTTTTTGGGGGGGGGGGGGGGGGGGGATTATAAATAATATTTTTTAACCCAAAAATATCGCTCAGCGTTGCACAGCATTGCACACCGCTAGGCCTTATATTCACGCACTTGTCTGGTCAACATGCATTTGCTTTTATTATTTTAATCAATTGCTTGCAGTTCATGCACTCTTTGCTTGATTTATATGATTTCAGTTCAGTTAGTTGAACTTGCATGCAACTACTGCCTTTTTTTTCTTTTTTAGAAATAATAATAGCAGCCTAATGAATCACGGATATGGACAGTGTACTGAAGCGGTTTTTATTTTTTATTTTTCTGTCTCAGGTTTGGTTTCAAAACAGAAGAACCAAATGGCGGAAGAGACACGCGGCTGAAATGGCCACGGCTAAAAAGAAACACGACTCAGAGACGGAGAAGATGAAGGAGAGTTCAGAAAACGAGGAGGATGATGAATATAACAAACCTCTGGATCCGAACTCCGACGACGAGAAAATCACGAGACTGTTAAAAAAGCACAAGACGAGTAACCTGTCCCTCATCAGCCCTTGCAGCAACAGCTCGGACACTTTGTGATGAAACTGAGCAAAAGACTCTTCTTCATCATCATCATCATCTGCTTCAGATTCTTCTGGAGAACCGAGGCAGAATTAAGCAGGGTATAAACACACTGTTCACGCTGCTTTTGCTTTACTTTGAATGCGGTTGTACAGTTAGAAGTGGACGTGAGATGTATATATATTTTTTACTGAGTAAATTATGTTATTAAAGCATCACGGAGACGTGCCAACTTCCCCCTCATCATTATCATTAAGATCATTTTTTGTCTTTGATCGCAGAAGAATAACGCCCTTTTTCCTCCTAAAAGTTTCACTTTTTTATTATTTTGGAAACAGGTACACCAAGTGTATAAAGAAGTGCCAGTGCTGTAAATGATGTGTATAGAATTTGTTTTAATAATGTCCTTTTGGCCGCTGGAGTTTATGTTTTACCTCACAACAGGAAAAATACACAAAGATGGACATAAATATCGACGAAGAGAATATTATTGCTTCCGTGAGGACGGAAGAAAAACTTTGTATTATCAATAAATTATTTAACAAGCCAAAGTTTCAAAAATGTCCTGGTCCTTTTTTAATTTCATACATTTACTGATTTTGTAGCGCATATATTTTGAGATGTGCTGTTATTCGGCCGCGAGAAAATTGCTAGCAAACGCATATTATTATATATCCGTGCATTAATATTCTGATAATACAGTTCTTACACGATTGTTACTAATAATTTAACATTACAAACGTTCATTTAAAGACGAGTACGCGTTTATAGAGGGAAAACCAATTTCCTACAAAAGCTTTAAGAAATTCCGATGTAATAAGATGAATATTTAGTCTCCGTGTGGGAGGTTTTATTTCAGGAGCCTGAGCTGCTTCACTCGGACTGGTGAAGATAATCAGTCAGGTCTTTAAACATGCATTCATAGATTAGCTTATACTTGTATTTCTCAGTCCAAGCGAGCATTTTTTTTTTTTTAAAAACCTAAACCTGTGTGCGATTCATTTAATGACTTTAAGGAACATTTCTGTCGCGTTATTCGCAATGCAAATGTCTCGTGACCCCGTTAACTATTAAAATTAACATATTATACATGTTGAAAAAACATTTTTTTTGTGACATGCAGATTTATTCTTAAACAGTTGCAAGTCACGACAGTAGACTATGATTTCGATATTAATCGCAACGAATATCGCGTATTGTGTTGCTATGGTAACGGCAGGTAAAAGCGAACTTGCGAACGACTTAACTTTTGTGGTTACAGAAATGCTGTTAAAACGTGTATATAAAATATACTTGCATGCAAAAAAAAAAAAAAAAAAAAAAAAAAAAAAAAATCTCTAACTTTCTGCTGAGTTTCCAGTGTCAATTATGTGTATTTCCACTCACGTTATTTCCTGTTAATAAAATATTCAGCCATAATCATTGTATACCCAATATTATATTAATTGTTATAAAAAGTTTGATCAAATTAACACATAATATCATATATACACACACACACACACACACATTTTTTTTCCCCCTCTCAGGGACCACCAATGATGGTAAATGCATGTAAATGTCAAAGGCTTGTTTAGTGAATCTCATGGTGTAATTGATGTGCTTGACTAATGACAAAGAGGCACTGATTCATTCATTCATTCATTGAGTTCTAATGGTTTTATTGCTTTTGGAGGTCTTGCCATCCATGAGGTCTAATCGCTATCTGCTTAAAGAAAAGAGTGAATCCTATCACCTGACCTGCTGGGAAAAACACAGTTAACAAGCAGTTCTTCTAACCAAATCACTGTCAAAGCGACACAAAATCATTCCCACCGATTCAGAAACGAAGGATCAATCTAACGGATCGTTGACTCTGTAGTGTAATGAATTCAATCGCTATCAGCAATCGGCACTGATGCTGAGAACATACACGAGAAATCAACCCGAACGACCACACTTCACTTTACAGCGTTCACTGTCATTTACATTAGCACTGATCCATGCACTTCATGTGTGATTGTGTTGGAAAAACACACTGTTACTCCGGTGTAAAATGGACACTGTAAAGTAAAGTGCGTTTTTAAAGTTTTCTCCTGGTCCTTATAATTTGAGTGTTTTTGCACAATGCCATCATAACTCAAACTCTACATTTGACTGAGTTCAATAGTTGGCACCATGACACAATAATATAATAACAAGAAATCATAAAAAAAAGGAAAAAAGGATACAGCTATTTAAGATACCCAGACCTATTTAAAATATCACATTCAACCATAACATTATTACACAGAAATAAGTTAGAATAAAAACAGTACTGTAAGAACCGAGCAAGACTGCTATTCAAACTATCTTATATACTTGCATGGTTTATGGCACTGCTTAAAAGATAAAAAAAAAAAATTAAATTGGCTAAATATATATATATATATATATATTTATATATATAAATCATATAGGCTGAAATGGCATTTTCTGCTTACAATGATGTGGATTAAGTCGTTTCTTTATAACTATTCAAACATTTCAACTTTACACCCAAAGCAGCCGTTCGTATCAATATGTCAGCATATAATAGTTTTGGTACGAATTATAAATTATCTCTTTAAAAAGTACAGTATATAAAATGAGACTCGGCGGTTGTATGCGGCACGGCACAACAAATCAAGAAAAAACCCAAGATAAACAAGAGTCAAGAGAAAGAAAATCATACAAATGCTTGAACAGAATATACCTATCTATTCTAACAGAGAGAAAGTCTAGAAGTCTCCAAACAGCACTAGAAATCAGCATGTACAAATAAACCTAACCATAGAGAAATACAACAAGAGTTCTTGCATTGCACTTTTTAAAACATCTTACATACTGTATGGAAGTAGCTCGTAATATTATGAGGCATATCTAAAATCCGCAAGGATGCTCTTTAAAATCTGTGGAGTGTTTCTGATGTTCTATTAGAGTTTGGGAAACGAGGCTGAGAGACGTCAGAAGAAGAACATCTGATTTAGTGGAAATGCAGCATGTGTGTGTGTGTGTGTGTGTGTGTGTGTGTGTGTGTGTCCATGATCTCGACTCTTGAAGCATTCATGAACTCAATGTGTCGTTTCTATGGACGTGATTGCATGCACTGGACAAATGCGACTGGTCAGTCCTGCTGAAAAGTCTTTACAGGGTCCTCTGTTTGTGTTTGTGTGTGTGTGTGTGTGTGTGTGTGTGTGTGTGTGTGTGTGTGTGTGTGTGTGTGTGTGTGTCCTTCCACCCGTGTCGAAGCTTCTCACAGGGACGCTTTTCATGAAATCTTCTCCAACCTTTGGCACCATTTTCCTAGTCCACACACACACACACACACACACACACACACACACACACACACACACACACACAGATCATGAGAATCAGACATGGATATTATAAAGTCATATGGTTAATAAGAATAAAATAATAGTAAAAGAAAATATTTACCACATCACTGCACGACACAACACTTGTGCTTATTTGCATTAGGTTTACCTGCCCCTGTGTTTAACCGAAAGTACAAGTAGATCGGCTGCAGAGAATACAACAAACAGCAGAATTCAGACTCAGACTCGATCAGGAACAAACTCAAGCTCACGCTTTAGTTAGGATCAGCTGTTCACACTCATTTAACACTTTATTCACACACTTCTGTCTGAACTCTTCTTCCATGGGCGCAAAATTCACTGACATTTCTAGAACATATGAATGTGATTTTGACGAGTGTGTGTCTGTCTGGTTCAAACACACACACACACACACACACACACACACACACGCTTATCTCACTATGAGGATCTAAATTTAAAAACAAAGATTTAGCAACTAGATTTGAGAATAAATAAAATAAAAAATGTTTTATTTAGGAATATTTAACTGAAAATATTCCTTTTTATTCTTTATAATTCAGCTTTAACCACTTGATGTAAAAACTCCAATAATATAGTAAAAAAACATGCAAAATAAATAAATTTAAAAAAGTCATTTTTAAGATACCCAGGACTATCATATTCAGAACCGTAACATTACACAGAAGTAATTTAGAAAACAGTGCCGTAATAACCAAACAATGTTTGGTGGATCATTTCAATATCTTTTTGTTGAGAGTTTGAAAGTCTCTCATTCACTCTGTTAGAATGTTCAGCATTCAACTAACAGCAGTGGCCTGATTTGCATACTGAATTCTGATTGGTGTTCTTTCTTGAATGTATTTGCATACTGATCTGTGATTGGTCTGGAGTGTCTTATATGTGCTGCACCATCACAGGAGCTGCAGAAGGGCTGTGTTCATTCCTTTATACAGACCAGACTAAAACCAGACTAAAACCCAAACCCACTCATTCATTCATTCAGAAAATCATATCTAGCTGCACTGTGAAGTTTTAAAGAAAATAAAGCTTACCGGAGCTTACTTTTATTTATTTTTTTAAGAGAGTAGTTACTGACAGTTAATTCTCCTGAATGTTTGGTTTGACTGACTCAAATCTAAACCAGATATTTTACCTTCATTCAGGAGAAACATTTAAAGAACCATTTGAAAAAGACTAGACATGTACACACACACACTAGTTGGGGAGGTTGGTTAGGTTAGTTGTACCTTGTGGTCCCCCATACACACGTTGGGTCCGATGTTGTCGTATGTTATTGATTTCTCCTCATTCTCTGGCTGCAAAACACAAACACGCACAAAATATGATTACAGACAGAGCAAATGCATGCATGACGCTAAAATACTAAGAAGAGCTTTTATATGGTTACATTTAAGTGCCAATAAATCAAAGTTCAGGAGCTTTTTCATATCTGAAATGCAGCGAAAGCATTAATCATATTTATCTAAATTGAAAATAATGCTCTGAATCGAGCGAGACAGAAATGATGCAGTGCTCTTTAGAAAGCACACACACACACACACACACACACAGTGTGTTTTCTGAGCTGAACTAAACACTCACAAACTCACATGAACGAGGAAGACAAACTCAAGGAAACTGCATTTGTAGACATCACAGATGAGAGAAAAGCTTGGGCCGAGGCTGTCCTCATAAATACTGGATTCCCAACAAGACCAGAGAATAACACACACCTGCGTCTGAACGTGCATCTATAGTTCTGCTCTAATTTACACTCTTCCTCGTACTTAAACATTTAGTTACATTTAGAAGATATTCTGTGTTACCACAATGACACGTCCTATTGCTCTAAGGAACATATCTTTAACTTCTTTTTTATCCATAAACAGAATTATTTTGGGCTCCCATCTTACTATCTTACATTTTTCTGATTGAGGTAAACTCACTTCTCAAATCTTTTTTCTTTAATTACTCATAAAAAAAGTGACAGATTTTAAAAAGAATATGAGAAATTGTTTGGTGATTTTACTGATGAAGTGTAGTATGCTTTCCTCTATTTACTAATGTTTTCCATTTTATTTATTTATTAATTAACTCATCACCACTGCTTTTACTTTTTTAAATTAAATACATTTAAAATAGTATTTACTTTATTTTTAGTTTATATATTCATTTACTTTTACTTTTTAAAATGATATTTAAAATTATATTAATTTGATTCTAATTTTAAGCCTTGTTTGTAAAGTTTTCTGTAGATGCTCTTCAATGTTCTCCTGAAGACAGTTTCATATCCGTTTGTTTAATTTGTGATTATTAAAAATGTGACAAATTCTTAAAGAAATTGATACATTTATTGGTTCTGTTGATAAAGATTAGTCTGCTTTCTCCTGCTTGTCAATGTTATCCTATTTATTCATTTATGTTGTATCTATTTATTCATTCATTACTACTTTTACTTTTTAAAAATTGTTTATTTGTTTATTTTTTTTTTTTTATTAGTCATTTATTACTACTTTTTAAAATAAAATGATAACTATCTGAAAGGCACAGACTGTACTGTCGTGCTTGCGGTGTTTAACGCAGACGCTCTTCTGGAGATGTTTCTTTAATAAGCAGCTGATGTGAGTGAACACGGGTCAGTCTCGCCTCCAGAGCGCTCATACATTCATCAAACGCAGGCTTGATAATTTACAAAGGCAGCATAAAATTGTGGATTTTCGGCCTGCGTAATCTTTAGACAGATAAACAAATTACGGCAGGGTCCGGGGCCGTTCCTGCGCCCGCGCTTGACTGGCTCTTCATTACGGCGCACACGGCGCTGTGGACCTTTGGCGTGTTAGGGCTCGGCGAGCAGAAAATAACATGACGCGGAGCTAACAGAGCGCAGCATGATAGATGAGGCTGTTTACGGGCCGTGTCTCAACAATCTGCCTCGTCTCACACCGCGCTTCTCGCAGAAAACAAACATCTTCATTAACCACTGACCTCAGGAACAGCACTAGCACTACTACTGCTCAAACACTAACTAGAAACCTGAGTCAATTCATCTCAACTCAAGTTAAGAGCATCTGAAGGAAGTCTAACACAACGGTCTCAATCTCAATGTATTTGCAACGCTTCAATACAAACAAACCCGGCTTGAATAGCTGTTCTGAGCCACAGAATACAGGAACTTACACTGCAATCATTTACTCACTCAGTGTTTTTGTCTCGTTTTCTAAACCTTCTTGAATCAAGGTCCATTTACTTGACAAGTAAAATGATTAAAGATTTAAAACAAGTAAAAATATCTGCCAATGGGGCAAGAAAAATAATCTTAATTCAAAGACTAAACTAGATTATTTTTCTTGCCCCATTGGCAGATATTTTTACTTGTTTTAAGTAAAAATTAACAAAATATAGATTTTTTTTTTTTTTTCAGAAAACAAGACATAATATCTTGTACAGTAAATTCATCTTTATTCAAGAATTTTTAGACAAAAATACTAAGAAAATATTTTTTTGCAGTGATGCTCTTCCTCGAGGTTCTTGTCTTGTTTTAAGATCGTCGCATTTATTTCTTCAGATTGTTTCAAAGCAGCTTCAACTGGAAAATAACAGTGCCAATGCTATAAAATTCATCAATTAATAAATAAACTCAGTTTCAGCTGTAAAGAAGCTCTACAGAAGACAATAGAGTCATTATTCAGATCAATTCAGCTCAATAACCGTCTCCATGCTGCAAAATGCATCAATTGTGAGAACAATTCAGCTCGTGTTTTGTTTTGTTCATTTGTTATAAAGAAATGAGATTTCTCAATGCATGGCATATTTCGCCTCAGATTAATATCACTCACAATCTGACAGAGAGAGAGACGATGAAGCGTTTATGGTTTAACCATCTCACCTTTATGAGCAGGTCTTTGGCCGAGGCGGACATGAGGATCCGGTCACACCAGGCGGGACATCGAGTGTTCATGTACTGCTTTCCCTGACTGGAGTCTTCACTGTACGGATAACTGCACAAACACACAACTCCAGAGTGAGCCCAAAACATGCCTAATGTTAGCGTAGCCCTATTAACACATTAGCACATCATAACCCCGTCTTTTAGCCAAGCACATGTGTGACCCTGGACCACAAAACCAGTCACAAGGATCAATATTAAAGCTGAATAAATAATCTTTCCATTGATGTATGGTTTGTTATGATCGGACAATATTTGTCTGAGATACAACTATTTGTAAATCTGGAATCTGAGCAAGCAAAAAAATCTAAATATTGAGAAAATCTCCTTTAAAGTTGTTCAAATGAAGTTCTGTGCAATGCATATTGTATCTCAGCCAAATATTGTCCTATCCTAACAAACCATTCAAAGCTTATTTATTCAGATTTCAGATTATGCATAAATTTCAATTGTAAAAAAAAAAAAAAAAAAAAAAATCGCCCCTTATGACTGGTTTTGTGCTCCAGAGTCACTCACAATCTAGAAGGACTGGTTGTGATTGGTCAGTGCTGTCAATCTGTGCTCCATAATCACTGAATCATAAATGCATTTTAACTTTACTGTGTAAACCAGGCAGATCAGCCTCATAACACACAGGACCGATCTGATTTCTGAGGGTCTGCGTCGCAGGCGTCTGACGGCTCTGAGGAGCAGATGGTACACGATACAGACACAAAGGACATCAGATCGAGGCGTCCAGATAACAGCACTATGATCTTAATGATGGACTTCCTACACGGGACACTGTGAGATCACAATCAGACCGTGAATCAAGTGTGTGCATTTATGAGTCTATTGTGTCCTATCATAACAAAAACCAAAACCAGCAGCAGAAAGCACACAAAAACTTCATTTAAAAAAAAAAAAAAAAAAGCTTTTTATTATTTTGCATTTTAAGATTTTGTGATTGTGATGTGTGACACTTATTTTCATGACAATTTAACATATTTAACCCTGATTTTTTAAATTTTTTTAAATTTTTTTTTTTATAGCAGTGCAATGTAAAAAAAAAAAAAAAAAAAAAAAAACACAATGAAAATAATCTTGTCCACACATTTACTATTATTATTATTTAATCAGCATAAAATAAATTAAATACAGCAAAACAATTGTGATGTATACTTTCAATTGTGTTTTAAGTGTTCTTTCAATAATATTTAAATATATATTTTTAAATAATGCATTATTTAATGTCTCACTGAGATGATTTTGCAAAAACTATATACACTTTCATAGTTTAAATAATATAATTTAGATTCATATTTAAATAATATATTATTTTCTTTACATTGAAACATTTTTGAAAAAATTAATTATGTATATGTTCAACTGTTTTAAAATGTACTTTAAATAACAATTTAAATAATAAATCATTGCATAAAATAAATTATGTATTCCAAAACTAGTTATATATTAGATAGATATATATATAGATATATATTTTGATTTGTGTTTTTAGCAGTACTTTAAATAATTATTTTTAATAATTTATTATTTTCGTCATATTATGGGATGTTTTGCAAAAACTACTGTGATATATAACAGTATTAAAATGTACTTTAAATAACATAATACTTTCTTCACATGATGAGATGTTTTTGCAAAAAAAAAAATAGTGATGTAAACGTTCAACTGTTTTAAAATGTACTTTAAATAATACAATTTAAGTATGCATATATATTTAAATACTGTATTATTTTCTCCACATTAGCATGTATTTGCAAAAACTATGACTATGTATACATTCAAGTTTTAAAAATGTACTTTAAATAATATATTATTTTCTTCAAACTGACATATTTTACAGTATAATTTAAATAATAAATTATAATACAAATTCAGTACAACAAAAACTACTTTGATATGCATGTTCAGCTGTGTTTTAAATAATACATTTATTTATAATAACTTATAAATAAAAAAAATATTTTCTTCACATCATGAGATGTTTTTGTATTACAGTAGGTTATTTGCAGCTGGGTAGAAAAAGTGGTTAATTGTCAAGAAATTAATGCAAAAAAAGTATATCATTTAAATGCATTTAATGCAAAATGTGATTTAGTTTTTATCTCTTTCAGTTCTGAGATGAAATGCATTATATTATATTTCTGAAGAAGTGCATGTGTTACTGTCCTGCTACTTCATCACACGGTTTCCCCCGAACACACACACACACACACACACACACACACACACGCACACACACACACACACACACACACACACACACACACACACACACACACACACACACAGGCTCTGTTCAATTGGCTGTGAAAGCGGCTCATCATGATCGGCTCATTTAGTGGAATCAGCTAATCAAACACCATCAGCATCAGCCGCTTCTGCGCCCAACTGACCGTCGCCACGACGACCGGGTCAAGGGTCAAACGGGCCGGTTAGCGGGGGTTAAAGAGGGGAGGGGGACTAGTTAACCCACATCCGGCTAACACACAGGCCCCCGGCCGAGTGGCCAAACAAGAGCCGCGAGGGGCCTTTGCAGAACGCCTGAGAGCAATTAGCATTGATGGCACTTTAAGCATGTGGAAATGAAGGGCAGTTTTGGTATGCTAACGAGAGATGATTCTGAGGATGAAAGACAGGAGGAAGAATGATCGCGGAGGATAGAGAGCAGGATAATGAGGGATAGAGATGCAGAGTGTGGGAATTAAGGGGCGGGAGCAGCTCTTTCTTCAGGGTGGCCCACACAAACTCTACAGGAAGTCTTAGATGTGCTCCTTCAGCTGGATTAAACACATCTGACCTAACGAAGGGCCGAGAGGATCTCTGAAACCGATCCGTGATGCTCGAGATGACTGCTGCAGGAGGAAGGTGTCTGTGTCCACAGAACAAACCAACCTTCACACTCAACACTCAGAGATTCATATTCTCCGTTCAAACCGGATTCAGACGCTCTACACATAAGTTTAAAGTTTCTTCTGTTCACAAAGGCTGCATTTATTTGATCAAAAATACCTTAAAAATTGTGAAATATTTTTACAATTTAAAACAGCTGTTTTCTCTGTGAATATGTGTTAAACTGTAATTTATTTCTGTGATGCAGCTGTATTTTCAGCATCATTACTGCAGTCTTCAGTGTCACATGATCTTCAGAAATCATAATAATATACTGATTTACTGCTCCACAAACATTTCTGATTATTATCAATGTTGAAAACAGTTGTGCTGCACAATATTTTTGTGGAAATCAACGCAAAAGCATTGAAATCATTTTTTTTTCTCCCAACTATGAAAGCTCATTTCTGCCATGGAATAAAAAATAAATAAATAAATATTTTATATATATAATTGGGACTTTTTCTCTCACAATTTGGAGATCAAATTCTTGCAATTCTGTTTGTATCTCATTTTTTCCTTGCAATTCTCAGAAGAAAATAAAACCCAGAATTGCAATGTGTAAAGTCATATTGTGATATATAAAGTTGGAAATGAGATATAAAGTCTGAATTGCGAGATATAAACTTCCAATTTTGAGAAAAAAGTTAAAACTGCGAGGTATAAAGTAATAATTATGAGATATACAGTTGGAAAAGAGATATACAGTCAGAATTGCGAGATATAATTTCCTGTTTAATTCCTGTTTAATTTTTTTCATCCTATTGTAGAAATGGCTTCCATAGGAAACAAATTTCAGTAATTAGTGAACTATTTTAGTGATGCTCTTCAATACTGAATAAAATACATTTCAAATCCACATTAGTTTTGACTCATCTCACTGCAATGCATTCTGGGATTGTGTTATCTGCTGTATTTGGCCAAAACAAGACATCTCAGATCGGTCTTCACATCAGTGATGACTTATAATGCTGTGTAAGCAGGAACAGAGCGACTGTCACTGCTCTCTCTCTCTCTCACACACACACACACACACACACACACACACACAGAGCTAATGCAACAGCAAACAGCGGCGCGGAGCCGCAGGGCGGTGATTAATGCTGTCGATTAGCGTGTACAAACTTATCTGGCAGAGTAAACGCTGCCGCTGGGTGTGTGAACCGGAGACCGGCAGACACTATCACACTCCTGCCAAGACTAATTACACTAATTAATGAGGCTGCGCTGATAAACTCAACAATTGCCCACCTGTGTGTCTTACAGTGAGATTCTCACACTAGCACTAACACCGCCTGCTAACAGCAACATTACAAACCGCTTCAGAGATATTCTGTCATCAGTTACATTACTGTTCTAACCTCCATGAGTCTCTTTCATCTGTGAAACACTAGTTAACATCCAGCCAGGGTTATTTTACTCTTACTATTTACCTGCATAGTATGTTTATTTTTAGTACACTATTATAGCTCTTATTAATATTTTGATAATATTAATATTTTTGCAATTTCACTAATTCATCTTATTACAGTTAGTTGCCAAGACAACATTTCTAAATTTTATTTAAGATTTTTTTTATTAAATATTCTATTTCTATAAATAGAATAAGATCATTTTTTAGACTATGAATTTATTTTTTTTAATTGTTTGTAAATTTACTACAACTTATTTCAGTTAGTTGAAAAGACAACATTTCTAATTTTCAGGTAAGATTTTTTAAGTTCAAGCTTTTCTATAAACAGAATATTTTTATTATAAACATTTATTTTTATTTTAGTTTGTCATTTTAGTGCTTCAACTTAATTCAGTTAGTTTCCAAGGCAAAATATCTAGATTTTTAGTTTTAAACTTGTCTAATATTCTATTTCTAAATAAGACAATAATATAGAGATATTCTATTTCTATAAGTTTTGATAAATCTAATATTTATATTTCATTTTTATTTCAATTAAAAATGATTTTTCATAATACCGGTTAACAATAACAACACCGCTCCCGGCCAAAGATAGCATTTTGTGTTTCACAGAAAAAAGTCCCGCAGGTTTGAATGACATGATGGTGAGTAAAAGACCATTATTTTTGGGTGAGCTGTCGCTTTAAGCCGTGCTCTCGGTCACGTGACCCATCCTAGCGCCGCTGTGGCCGTGTCCCACATCACGAGCGGTTATCTTGCTCTACGTGATGACAAATAAGGGCCGAGCCAAACACTGATTCACTGAGAGGTGTGCGTTTAATGAGGGTCGTATAAACTCTGAACACAAAGAGACTGATAAGAGATATGGCATTAATGAGAGGACAGAGGTCACATGATCACTACAGCACAGAATCATGGGACTGGACAGAACCGGAGCTGTCAATCAAACAGAGTTACAGGTAGAGGTGTGTGTGTGTGTGTGTGTGTGTGTGTGTGTGTGTGTGTGTGTATTGTGCAACAGGAAAAAGCCAATTTCCTCGAATCATGATTTATAATCAAATCTATTTGACTTTGATTGTCTTTACTTTAGATTACAGAGCAGAGTTAATGAGGTCATGATGCAATCTGGACTCAGACTTACCGTTTTCAGGCAGAGTATCTCATAAAATCAACCCATTACAAGCTAGAGAAGGTAGTTAGTGACTGGTTTTCTCAATGTTCAGTTTGTCCTAAAATCCTTATTTTAACCATGAAAAATGACTGTTCATTATCAGGGTTATTATAGTTAACTAAAACTATTAAGAAAAGGAATAAAAAGTATGTTCCTTCAAATAAAAACAACATAAAATTACTAAATAAATAAAATATAAAAAGTATTTTATTTCAGTTATCTTCCAACGCAACATTTCTTTTTGTTAGTTAGTTTAACTTGATGTACTAAATAACTAAAATTGAAATCAAATTAATTAAAGACATATAAAAACAAAAACTAATAAAAATGACAAAAGCACACAAAGTTACTAAAACTTTAACTAAAGTTAACAAGAAAGCAGAAAATATAAAATAAAATGTAATTCAGAATATTATCAAAAAACTCTACTAGTGTCTCAGTGATTCTTGAGTAACAGTGTTGATTATTGGTCCTGCTGCACTCACACACACACACACACACACATACACACACACACTAAACACAGATGCATGTGTGTTCATCAAGCGTCTTCATGAAAGACGTCACTTCAGCGTTAAACAGTGTCACTCGACTGTCAATGAGTGTTTTTATGACTGCTGTCTGACAGAATGACAGCGGAGACGGCCGGAGCGCAGATGAATATCATGCAAGCACCTCAGAAACAGGCCTTCTTCAGTTCACACACACACTGCACTGTGACGGCATACAGTGTGTTTCCTCAGTGACACTGAATCACAGAGATGATGTCAGTCACAATTATTCACAGTGAAACTGATGCGAGACGCTCGCGTGCCAAGAAACATCTCGAGTTCCCACACGGCCACATTTACAGCACGACAATTCAACACATTTAGAGATATTTCTGGATGAACTGACATTTGAATGGCAAACAATAATATTTGGAATACATTTAAATTAAATTAAAAATTGCTTTAAAATAAAGTTTTATAATTTTTGATTGTAAAAATTGCTGTAAAGGTGTATACAGATGTGTCCAATAAGACGCTGCACAAAGATCAGTATCTAGCTGGTTAAATATTAATAAATATATTTTTGCTAAAGAAATTTCCATGATTTTTCCAGGCATGCATATCAAAAATGATCTGATATTCCCAGCATTTTCATGCATAAATGACACTTCAGACTCAAAAGGCTGATTAAAAATGGATGCGCTGGCAATTGAATGTCATTCAAATAAATTCAAATTTTAATTAGGGCTGTAAAGCAATTCCAATTTTTAATTTAATTAAATTGCAAATTGTTTGCACATCAAATTTGGCTGAGAAATTACTCCCAAAAGATAATTTAAAGTCCTTGTTGTGTAAAGCATCAAACAGTCATTACAAAAGCAGCTTCAGCGAGAAATATTTTGTTTGATTCAACATAAAAATTTATTACACAGCCTACTCTTTTGGACCATGAGGGTGAGTAAATAATGACTAAGGTTACATTTTTGGATGGATGAGCTATACCTTTAATTTTTTTTATTATTATTATTATAATTTCATATTTCCATAGTTATTATTTCTTTAATGAAATGATACTCTATATAATAAACTAAAACTGCCAGTGAGTGGTGGTAAATATCTTCATGATTAAGTCGTTGATTGAGTCATTCATTCATTTGATTCGTTCAAACTGTTGATTCATTCAGGAGTGAAGTAAATGGTTCTTTATGAATGGTTTATTGAATCATTAGGTTTGTTCGACTCGAAGCGGATCTTCAATTCATTCAAAACATGCATTAAGAAATGAAATACCGCTGTGTGTCACGAACAGTTCTGCTTTGTCTTTATTTTTCCATTAAAATTAATCTAATTAATGCATTAAATCCCCAGCCCTAATTTTAATATAAAAATGACATTTTTATACATATTTCTGGATGCACTGGCATTTGAGTGTTATGTGACAATATCTGGAATTGATTTAAATTTTATTTTATTATTATGATTTTTTTTTTAAAGAAGAAATTTCTGGATGCACTGGCATTTGAGTGTTATGTGACAATATCTGGAATTGATTTAAATTTTATTTTATTATTATGATTTTTTTTTTAAAGAAGAAATTTCTGGATGCACTGGTATTTGAATGTCAGGTAAAACATTTGAAATAATTTATTTTTCAAATAAAGATGTGGAAAACCTGCTTAAATGGCCATACGGCAGCTATTTTGTGTATTTTTGAAGAAAACCGTTCCAAAAGAAGTCAAAGCAGAGCAATCAGAGAGACACAAACAATGAAGGAGAAATATCAGCATCGTGTCCAATCCAATTAGTGGACCGGAACTAACGGCAGAATAATAATGTCATCTTCACACACAGATACAGACATGCGACGGAAATGAATGGAAATGAGCCGTTTGCACTAAAATAAGAGATGAAACACACTGAAGCATACCTAGTTTAATCTGAATGGAGTAAACACTAATAAAAGCATTAAAAACTGCATTTTTCAAAAGTCAGTGTGGCTTTACAGCGTTGGCCAAAATGATTAAAACACTAGTATTTTCAGCAGCTACAAGTGGTTTTAAGTCCGTTATTTCTATCTGTAGGTTTCTGGAAGCGTCTCGAGACACAGTTCTTCTGGATTTAGTCTCAGTTTGTTCTGTTTCTTCATGTCACTCCAGACACACTGATGATGATCAGATCTCAGAAGTCTCACTGGATTATTACAATTAATGTCTAAATGAATGTTTGGAAATGTAAACTGATATTTCCTCCTGACACACTACAGCAGAAGATAGAAATAACTGACTTAAAACCATTTTTAGCTACTGAAGATACTACTCTTCTAATCATTTCGGCCACTGCTGTATATGTCTTCATTTACAGCGAACCGCTGAGTGTAATGGTCACAGAGCCGCTGTGTTGAAGCGGGTCTCCACATCCTCACCAAACGGTGAAGAATAACTGTACACGACCTCTGACCCTTCACACGCTGACCTCACGACCCTCGAGCCGATCCGTCTAGACTCACACACACACTGCAGTCGCTCCGCTAACACACTCAGTGAAATAAATCGCATCTTCTCTCGCTATCCTGGGGTTCAAGCTCTTCAATCTCTGCGCTGATTTTACACAGAAACTCCTGCAATAGCATCACAGAGCAGTGGAGCTGATGGACACACCGCTCAGATCAGACGCCAACATTCAGGGACGGATCCACACTCTATGCTCATTCAGTGCAAAAAACATTCGCTTACTTAGTATTTTTGGCTTGTTTTCTAGCATTAATATTTGAACATTCTTGAATCAAGATGAATTTACTGTACAAGTAAAATGACTTAAGATATTACGTCTCGTTTTCTAAAAAAATAAATAAATAAATAAATAAA
The DNA here is from genome assembly GCA_036784905.1 of Acrossocheilus fasciatus. Classification (NCBI taxonomy): domain Eukaryota; kingdom Metazoa; phylum Chordata; class Actinopteri; order Cypriniformes; family Cyprinidae; genus Acrossocheilus; species Acrossocheilus fasciatus. The sequence continues at coordinate 31,710,276 of CM071950.1, forward strand.
TAAATAAAAATTGTGTTAAAACAAGCAAAAATATCTGCCAATGGGGCAAGAAAAATAATCTCATTTCAAAGGCTACACAAGATTCATTGGCAGATATTTTTGCTTGTTTTAAGCAAAAACTAACAATTTTGCTAATTAAAAAAAAACAAGACTTAATATCTTAAATCGTTTTACTTGTCAAGTAAATGCATCTTGCTTCAAGAATGAATCAACAACTCAAATAAATGCTGTTCTTTTGAACTTTCTATTCATCTGTGAATCCTGAAAAATAAAATGCGTCACAGTTTCCACAAAAATATTGTGCAGCAACTGTTTTCAACATTGATAATAATCAGAAATGTTTGTTGAGCAGTAAATCAGTATATTAGAATGATTTCTGAAGATCATGTGACACTGAAGACTGCAGTAATGATGCTGAAAATACAGCTGCATCACAGAAATACATTACAGTTTAACATATATTCACACAGAAAACAGCTGTTTTACACTGTAATATTTCATAATTTTTTGTGTGATTTTGATCAAATAAATGCAGCCTTGATGAGATTTTTCTTACCGAAAAAAATCTTTCCGACCCCAAACTTTTATTTTCATGATGAAAAATGATGGTATTTTGTGTCAAATTACACTTTTTTTCAGCCATTCATAAACTACTGGATACAAATGATTATATAACATCTTTTATAATTTGTCATTACAATTTTAAGAAAACCCTATTTTTTATCAGAGTATCCAGCTGAAAATAACATAATATTTCCATTTTTCCATTGAAGATATTTCCATCCCAAGATTTCAGACACAAAACAGCAGCTATTTTCTGTATTTTTGCTACAGTTTCAAAAGGGCACAAAGCTTAACAATGATTGGTTTCAATATTTACATTACATTTAGTCATTTAGCAGATGTAATTATATTTAAACTATATAATAAATAGAAAACAAATAGATCGAATACAAATAGAATAGAGAAGCTAGTGTTCGTTATTTTTTTTTCAAAGAAAACAAGCAGTTAGTAGAGTGCAAGTCTAAAAGGGGCAAGTTTTTTTTTTTTTCAAAAAAAAAGAAAAAAAAAGTTACTATTTATTAATTTATTTTTGATGTTTCTGGTTGCATTGGCATTTCAGGTAAAATATATGTAATTAAAAAATGTTAATTTTCAAGATATGTTTTTTTTTTTTTTTTTTTAATAAAGTTTTGGGAAAGCCTGATTTTCCTGGTTAGTGTGCCTGCAGCAGCGCTGGTGTGTGTTTCATTCATCGTCAGCGTGGCTCCAGCTCAGCGTTGGCAGGAGCCGCTCAAATTCCACACGTCTCTGTGTGAGCGCCGGATGTGTGAAGGGTCGCGCTCAAACACACCGTACACAGGCTCTTACAACACTCGCAAACACACCGAGCATCAACACACACATCGATCCGCTACAGAACCAAAAACATTCAGGCCGGAAGAGTTCATCACGGACTTAAACAGTGATGTTTAATTAATGCTTCAGTGTCTATCTCATGAAAAAATATTATAAGAGAAAATAAAACAGGTAAACTAGTGCTGGATTAACCAGCTTGATTTCTTGTTTTTAATCAAACTGCATTTTAATGAACCAAGCTATAAAAATACATATATATATTAAATTTATGGTGTATAAATTAACATTCACTCCATTTAAATTCATTATATTTTTATTACATATTTTAACTTAACGTGTTGTTGTCAGTATTTAATGTAAGTTTGAAAAAAATGTGAAGAAATGTTTTTTTTTAGAAACATTTATAATCATAAAGTCTATTTAAAAACTGAATTAAATAAACTTAATGTTTGAGTATTGATTAAAAAATTGCATTATAATAATTTAATTATTATAATTAAATAATATTAAGTACATATTAAATCATTACTTATTATGAATTGAACAACTGTTTTAAACTAAATAAAAAACTTGTGTAAAAACATTTATATCATAAAAAATGACTGTAAAAACAGCCTTGTATGCAAATGAAATGTTTATGTACAACTCAGTGTTGATTATTAAATCAAAATATTATAATTATTTAATATTAAATCATTAGATTATTTAATAATTATTTGGTATATATGAAAATATTTATTGAGCTGATTATTATTTGATTGATTAATGCATTATTATCCATTATTTGGTTTCCAGCTAAATGAAAACTTTAATTTCAGGTGTTTTAGTAAAAAATGACTTTTGCTGCATCGCTAGTTTAATCAAAG
>CM071950.1:31717500-31730000 GCA_036784905.1 Acrossocheilus fasciatus
GTGTGTGTGTGTGTGTTAAATGGTTTTACTGCATACCTGCTAGCCAATCAGAATCGAGTATTCAGACAGACCTTGGTATACACACACACACACACACACACACACACACACACATATACAGATGGGTAGTAATTGATTACATGGTCACAAGTAATCCAGAAGTAGTCAGAATACGTTACCTAAAATGAGTAATCTGAATTACATTACTGAATTTTCATCGTGTAATTTTACATTACAAATTGTAAAATTACATTACATTACATTACATTACATTTCTACCCATCTGTCTGTCTCTCTCTCTCTCTCGCTCTACATATATATATATATTAGGGCTGTCAGTTTAACTGAACTAATTAGTTATGAAAAAATAAAGCAATAAAAATATTTTAACGCAGTTAACACACTGGCCACGCCCCCAGACCTGTACGTCATCTTACATCCCTGCTGAAAAAAAACAATAGAACATCACAGAAAATTCTAATGGTTTCCACAACAAATACCATAAACATTACAAAACCACAAACGTTTAACCATTAAAAAGTGTTTTTCTGTAGTGTGTTTTGAACATATTCCATAAAGCTGACAGAAGACAAATATGATGCAGGGCAACAACTCCATAAATGCAGTTATGCTCTAAAAATCAAGATATTAAGGCAAAAATGCTCCTGTATGACATGCTCATATTTATATCACATGATAAGCGATATCACACGAGCAGCGAGAACATCACACGAGCGCTGTTTATGTCCGAATACCACGAGTGATACAACACTTCAGTAAATTAGAATTTAATACTGTATTATATTTTAAACACAATATTGTTTGTTTTTGCTGTTTTTCCAACAAAAATGTTACCCATAAAGCCACAGCAGAATTAATGTGCGTCTCCGAGCTACACAGCGGTGTTTAGTTTCTGAATGACTTACTTTCTTCTGTGCAACATAAAAGAAGGTATTTTGAAGACTGTTGGTGACGAAGCCGTTTTGGTTACCAATGACTTTCACTGCATGAAGGAAAATAAATTATACTGAGATGTTTCTCAAGTGATCTTCTTTTATGCTCTAAAGCAGGGGTGCCCAATAGGTCGATCGCAATGCTGGTAGATCACGCTTTTGGTCAGTGGTTCTCGCGAGACAACTTAAAACTAATATATGTTATGACTATGATAATGTAAAAATATATATAAATAAATAACAGCACCACCTCTCAACGTATTCTGTGTTTCAGACCAGCAAACCTTTCCTCATCGAGCTGTGTGATATACAGACTGAACGGCGGCTCATAACCGCTGTATGAGCATATGATACGCAAACTGCAGCTCTCGGCTGGATAAAAGAAGCCATTGTCACACTAGTAGCCTAAAGTTTTAATGGATGACGATTGTAATCAAGGTAAAGATGATTACAGTGACATACAGGATCGTGCGTTAGGCGCGCGTTGTGTCCCTTATTTGATGCGCAAACGAACCGTGTATGTGCGCTGTCGGCGCACTGATCACTATAACATCATACTTCTGCTTGAATACAGCTCGATATATTCACATAGTTGAATACAGCGAGTGTTTTATAACTGATGCTCGCGTGTTTTGGAGAAGTTTGTGAGGATCAGTGGTGTTCATGTACATACGGGCATCAAACGCTCTAAACAGCTTGTTCTGACAGAGGAACTATTCACTGTGGTGTCTGAGTTCAGATATACATACTTTTACTTACTTTTAAGTTGTGTAGAATATCAGTGACATGTTTGCGAAGTATGTTTACAAAAAAGAACATGGAATGTTTAAATCTATCTTGAATTTGCTTTGTTTAAAAAAAACTTACATGAAAATACATAGGTTTTAGTGAATAGAAAAGTTTGGGCTTTCAGCATTGATTTGGAGAGGAGGCCGTCTTGGAGTTAAAAAGCTTGAGAACCACTGCTTTAGGTAAATGCAGGCACAGTTCTATGGGGGTACTAAGAATTTAACATAATTTAAAAAATATATTAATAATAAAATAAAAAAATGATTAATGCAATATAAAGATACATCCCAACAACCTTTTTTATAGCCCTATTTATTGTATATGTATTTTATTATTTATTTATTTTTCACCTGGTAGATCTCGGTGAGTTTCCCATTTGAAAAGTAGATCCTCACACAAAAAAGTGTGGGCACCCCTGCTCTAAAGCATGTCTACTTTCTCATTCAACACAAAAATAGCTTTAAATAATCTTGTGAGGGTATTTTCACAACCAAATGTAATTTGCGATTAATTAGATTAAAAATGTGAATCGACTGACAGCCTTAATATATGAGACCCTCTCTGTGAAATCCAGGCTAAAGTCTCAGTCTAAATGAGATAACGAGCATCAACCATTAATTTCACTGTGATTCACATGGTCTTACTCGGTCAGTATTAAAGACATCAAGGTTACATTTTCACAGAATGTTTTTTATCTTATGAATTATGATTTTATGTAGAAAACAGTAAATCATCAAAAAACTGACTTTAGAATTTGTAGAATTTAGAATGTAGAATTTAAATTCTACAGCTGTTCACAGTGAAAAGGGAAAGTCAAAGCACAGTGATGACACGTGTGTGTGTGTGTGTGTGTGTGTGTGTGTGTGTGTGTGTGTGTGTGAATGTTGAGTAATTCATTTAGCAGCTAGAGACCCGCGGGCTGAAATTTCACACTACATTTCATGCAGGTCAATTAATCCGAGTGATTTGCTGCTCTGGTGGGTCAGTAAAACCCGTCTCGTCCCGCTCGCGATCCGTCAGCGCCGGTGACCTTGAGCGCGTGTGTTTGTGAAGGAGACGAATATAAATAAAACAAACAAACTCCTCCAAACCACCACCTCAGCCCAATAAACGCAGGCCGTCCTAAATCACAGAGCCGCGGTGCGGTTTGGGCCGACCGGCGCCTCCTGCCGTAATTGTGCATTGATTTATGTACGGTCAAATAAGAGCTCTGACAACAGCTGATGCCATTAAAGGCCATCGATAAGAGCCGGGGTGAGAGGTGTTTAATTTGAGTTTTACACCACACGCTTTACTTTCATCGCAGAAGCCATATTTTCACACTATTTATGACAAATGCATTATTTTGAGTGCAGCGTGCATCCCTCACTAACACATCATCAATGCTCAAAAACTAAAGCCAATCAGACATTACAGCAGCTTCACTCAGAAATATTGCAATAAACTGGTTTTTCATTCATTGCAATTTTGGTGCTCTGAAACGTGTAACTGAAGAACAGAGGAACAGATCTGTGATTTATCTTTATATCTCTTGCATTTTAGGTCTTTTATATTCAAGAGTTGCAACTGTAGTCGATTCAAATTAAAAAAGGTTGAATAAACATTAGTTCGTGTTCAGAAATGTTCAGACCAGCGATGCACTGAAATACTGATATTCAGTAAAATGTATTGATTTAGCTGTTCTTGAAACAACATAATTATACAATAATTAAACTTAATGTCACTACACTGAAAATAATTTGGTGCAGAAACATTTTATTTTCTCATGTACTGCTAGTAAATTTTACAAATTAATTACAAAGAAAAGGCAAAAAACGTTAAATTAAAGTGAAATTTTGAAGTAGAAACACTGAAATTGCATTTTCTTGTAAAACTCACTCCAATAATCTTTCTTTTATTTACAACGTCAACAAATATTTTTCTCAGTCTATACAATCTTCAATAAAGCTGCTTTATAGTTCAATCACAACTGAAACAACTGATACTTGAAACTGAATAACTGTCTTTGATGCTGGTTTTTCTGTTTCTGCTGTGAATGTATCTGTATTACGTGTAGCACTAAACCTGACTTTACAACTGAAATCAGACCTTAAACTGTAATAATGCACAGAAAAGGCAGATCTGTTTCCAAAATCAGACTGATAAAAGCGCGATGCGAGCGGATTCTCATGCACACAGCGTTTCCTCGAGTCTGCTTTGATTAGCGACGCCTCGGCGGGAACGACAGCTGAAATATGGCACGCGTCGGATGAGAGCTTCGCGTTATTTATTTATTTATTCGGACTCTTAAAAACTGCGGTTTGAGCGATGTAGCGGCGTGTACGCGGCCCGCATGACGAGCGCAGACGGAGAAGTTCATCACTCGCTCCGGATTCCGCTCGGATCCACCTGATAAAGTTTCAATAAAGAGACACTGAAGCAAAATCAATGAGAGTTAGTGGGGTGGAGGCGCCTCTCTCTCTCTCTCACACACACACACACACACACACACACACACACACACACACACACACACACACACACACACACACACGCGGGGCCCCGCGGAAAATTTAATCTTCCCAAATCCTCATCAGAGCGCTCCATCCTCACCGCCTGACAGCCGCCCGGATAATTAATTATACAGTTTCGATGGCTATATCGACTAAACAAACCTATTAATCATGGCAAAAGTCAATAGGCATGGACGTATTCAATCATGTCCTGACCAATGATTACTCCTTTCAAAATACAATAATTATTTTCGAGAGCTGCCTCGAATTAAATTTCTGTCAAGCTGGTACAACTCTAGTCGTTGATGAAGGATGCTGGGAGGGACATTCGTCGTTCTGGAGGCAGTTTGTTTTCCAGGGATCATAAGACGGTGTGTTTAAGTAGAGCATGACCATCAGATTATCTCTCATGTGCCACCAGCACATCCATCACACACACACACACACACACACACACACACACACACACACACACACACACACACACACACACACACACACACACACAGATCCACTAACGGTTTCAGCTCCTTCATGCTCCTGTTAATGATTCTCTTGGTAATTTTGAGAATAAACAGACAGACGTTGGAGAACAATCCTCACTCCTCACATACTGTCAGATTATGAGCTTATTTCACATTTGAAAAACAAAGGAAACATTAACTGAAATAACATAAAAAATGCATTTTAGCTATATACTTCAACTTCTCGTTTTCATTTAGTTTAACTTGATAAACGAAATGTAAAAAAAAAAATAATAATAATAATAATAATTATATATAAATGATAAAAAAATAAATTAATTAATAATAAAAAAAAACTAATTACTAAAACCTTAATTAAAATTTAGAATGTAAAAATAAAAACTCAAAAAAGTAAAATATAAAAAAAATAATTCAGCTAGTTGCCAATGCAACTTCATCTAACTAAAACTGAAATAAAAAATAAATTTCAAAAATATATAAACAAACAATAAAAACACAACTGAATGACTAAACTAATTAAAAGGAAAATGGAAAATATAACAATAAAAACAAGTTCACAATATAAACAATGAAATGTAAAAATATATTTCAGATACTTCTCATTTTCATTTAGTTTAATCTGATAACTAAAACTGAAATAAAAATAATAAAAACTATAAACATAAAAAACAATAACTAATAAAAACACACAAAATTACTCAAACTTTAAATCTAAAATTAAAATGGAAAATACAAAAAAAATTATTGAAAAATCCAAAACACATTCTGAGTGAACGACACAAACACACTCTGATCAAATGAAAACATTTAAAGTGGCTCAAAGGTGTGTATTTTATAATTAAATTAGTTTTTCAGCACGAGAGCATGTCAGCTGTCCATGCTGGCACCAGTTTAATTAGCTAAAGACTGATAACTACTGCCACAATATTAGCAGCATTACAGTTTGACAGGACATCAACATTTTTCAAATTAATTAATTTATTTACATTTTCATAAAATTTATTTATTTTTATTTAATTTACATTTTTGTTTACATCTTTACTTATTTAATTTTTATTTTATTTTAGTGCTGTCAAATGATTAACTGCGATCAATCACATTCAAAATAAAAGTTTGATTACATAATATGTGTGTACAGTGTATATTTATTGTGTATATATAAATACAAACACATGCATGTATATATTTTAAAAAAAATGTTGTTTATATATTAAATATATTTAGATATTATATATATTATATGAACAAATATATACATGCAAATATTTTCAAAATATATGCTGTATGTGTGTGTATTTATATATACATAAATATACACAATACACACACATATTATGTAAACAAAAACTTTTATTTTGTATGCGATTAGTCACGATTAATCGTTTGATAGCACTATTTTATTTATTTTCAAATAACTGTACTAAATTAGAATGCTGCATGGAAATGGAATGTGATCTATTATTTTTTATTTTGTGAACGCGTCTCTTTATAAGCGTTGATATGAGGATCACACGGCTGAGGTCTGACCTCTCCATCATAACCTGCTCGAACATCTGTATCCACAATGACATCCAGTGTGCCGCTAATCATCTTAATTCATAAAGTTCATCACGCTCCGCAGCTGCTCTCCATCAAAGCCTCATTCAGGAAGACAGAAGTCAAACATTCACACGGTTATGAAGCATTTAAACAGGAACGAGTCTCTTACCAGCATTCCATTGTTTTCCCGGAAAACGTCCTGGTTAATGTAGTTAAATAACTTCTTTTCCAGCTGTAGGACAACCTATGAGAGGACAGAGAACAAACAGATCTTCATTAGCTTCAGTGAACACACTTTAACAGCAGAAACCAATGTGAGCTGATATTATAAAGTTTATGACACTGGCTCTGGTTCAAAAGTTTGGGTCAATAAGATTACTTTTTTAAAGAAATTAATACTTTTATTCCTCAAGGATGTGTTAAATTGATCAAAAGTGACAGTAAAGATATTTATAATGTTTTGCAAGATTTCTATTTCAAATAAATGCTGTTCTTTAAACTTTCTATTCATTTGTGAATCCTGAAAAATAAAATGTAATCACAGTTTCCACAAAAATGTTGTGCAGCACAACTGTTTTCAACATTGATAATAATCAGAAATGTTTGTTGAGCAGCAAATCAGTATATTAGAATGATTTCTGAAGATCATGTGACACTGAAGACTGCAGTAATGATGCTGAAAATACAGCTGTACATCACAGAAATAAATTACAGTTTATCATGGATTCAAAGCAGTTATTTTAAATAGTAAAAATTAGGGGTGTCAACATTAAAATTTTTAACGAGTTAATTTTTTGTTTTTTTAACGCAAATTAATCGTTTGATAAGGTTTGACCCCAACTTCTTCCCGTCATCGCAGCACGGAAGGTTGTCTATCATTGTGTGATGAGGGTACAGCACCAGTGTTGCCAGGGTAACGGCTCAAGTGGGCTATTTTGAAAAAACAGTCGCGGGAAAAATTACAGAGCCGTGGGTTGCGGTTTTTTGGGCTACTTTTATAATGTACCGCGGCCGCCCAAGGTGTATATAGACAAATAAATATTAAAATAGATCCTTTTACTAATGTGTATTATACTTGGAATGTATCCCTGGCAACTTAAGAACGGAGAGGCGGTAACATCAAACAACGTGAGTTTCAGCAGAGCATACATGTCTGTTACACAGCAGAAATAAACATGACAACAGCTACTATAGATTATATTAGATAATAAACACACGATTACGATAGAATATATTTGTATGTGATTTTCTTGACCTGAATGTGTACATCTGAAATGCTAATTTATGCAGTGATATAAAAGGCTATAAATAGCATATTTTAACAACAGTAAACAAACCAAATTCCACATGTGATCGCAGAAGGAAGTTATTATAAACACTTGATGGTGGTTTGAAGTGATGTAGCATGAAGCTAATATTAGCTCTAATGCACCTGCAGAACAGGTCCAATTCTTCTTCATAATACTTCACGTACGGTCACAAGAAATGTTTTGTATTTATTTAGAAACACTTCTGATAATAGTTGGGTAAATGTATACTGGGATTGAAGCGATGTGGCTTGGTAAACCTTGAAATGTCAGAATAAAGGCTAATAATGGCTGAATAAAAACAAAAGAATAATGATAAAAGAATAATAAGGATTATGTCTCATACCTGGTGGAAGTGTGAAAGGTTCTGTTTCCTTAAAACTAGTTTGTCATGCATTTTTATTTCAACATATTTATAGGTAAATCCTAGCATTTAAAATTTGTAATTAATCATGATTAATAAGTCCATGACTGTGAATAATGCGATTAAATTTTTTAAATCGATTGACAACACAAGTAAAAATATTTCACAATTTTACTGCTTTTGCTGGATCAAATAAATGCAGGCTTGGTGAGCAGAAGAGAATTCTTAAATATTAAAAATGATATATGTGTGTGCGCGTGTCTTGATAGATAGATAGATAGATAGATAGATAGATAGATAGATAGATAGATAGATAGATAGATAGATAGATAGATAGATAGATGATAGATAGATAGATAGATAGATAGATAGATAGATAGATAGATATGTGTGTGTTCCTTGATAGATAGATAAATAGATGTGTGTGTAGATAGATAGATAGATAGATGTGTGTGTGTTGATAGATAGATAAATAGATAGATAGATATGTGTGTGTATCTTGATAGATAGATAGATAGATAGATAGATAGATAGATAGATAGATAGATAGATAGATAGTGTGTGTGTGTAGATAGATAGATAGATAGATAGATGTGTGTGTGTGTAGATAGATAGATAGATAGATAGATGTGTGTGTGTGTAGATAGATAGATAGATAGATAGATGTGTGTGTGTGTTGATAGATAGATAAATATATAGACGTGTGTGTGTATCTTGATAGATAGATAGATATGTGTGTGTTCCTTGATAGATAGATAAATAGATGTGTGTGTAGATAGATAGATAGATAGATAGATGTGTGTGTGTTGATAGATAGATAAATAGATAGATAGACAGATAGATAGATAGATGTGTGTGTAGATAGATAGATAGATAGATAGATAGATAGATGTGTGTAGATAGATAGATAGATAGATAGATGTGTGTGTAGATAGATAGATAGATAGATGTGTGTGTTGATAGATAGATAAATATATAGACGTGTGTGTGTATCTTGATAGATAGATAGATAGATAGATGGTAGATAGATAGATAGATAGATAGATAGATAGATAGATAGATAGATAGATAGATAGATAGGTGTGTGTTTCTTGGTTGTTAGATATAGATAGATAGATAGATAGATAGATAGATAGATAGATAGATAGATAGATAGATAGATAGATAGATAGATAGATAGATAGATAGATAGATAGGTGTGTGTTTCTTGGTTGTTAGAGATAGATAGATAGATAGATAGATAGATAGATAGATAGATAGATAGATAGATAGATAGATAGATAGATAGATAGATAGATAGATAGATAGGTGTGTGTTTCTTGGTTGTTAGATATAGATAGATAGATAGATAGATAGATAGATAGATAGATAGATAGATAGATAGATAGATAGATAGATAGATAGGTGTGTGTTTCTTGGTTGTTAGATATAGATAGATAGATAGATAGATAGATAGATAGATAGATAGATAGATAGATAGATAGATAGATAGATAGATAGATAGATAGATAGATAGATAGATAGATAGATAGATAGATAGATAGATAGATAGATAGATAGGTGTGTGTTTCTTGGTTGTTAGAGATAGATAGATAGATAGATAGATAGATAGATAGATAGATAGATAGATAGATAGATAGATAGATAGATAGATAGATAGATAGATAGATAGATAGATAGATAGATAGATGATAGATGTTTGATGACTAAATGAAGCAGTGAAGGTCTTCACCTTGCGGTCGTTGTCTGACTCTCTGAAGATGAGTTTGTCGACTTCACTGGTGTCTGTGGATCTCACCGTCTGCATGCTGGCTGTCGAGCACAGACTCTGAGGAGAAGAAGAAGAGACGACATCGATTTAATATCAACGTCTGCACATCCACAACACAACAGGAGCATCTCTCTTTACTCCTCTGCATGCATTGAGCTGAAAGACTGTGTGCTCCGTTAAAGTCCCTTTTGTCGACTCTTTTAACATTCGGTTAAACATTCGGCCATCTGTGTTTGAGGACAGTTGAATGAGGTAATCCGGTTCCCAGCGCACACAGGCCGGCCCGAGAAGCCATTGAAATTCAAAGCACAGATTAGCTAATCAGGTCAAGCCAATAAACCCGGCAGGAAAACCCTTTGGAGGGAAATGTCAGAAAGCCGAGGAGCAGCGCGGCGGATCAGAACAAACAGCTTCGGCTTAAGCCGCTCTCTAAAGAGCCAACAAATCGCTCCATCTTTCAGTCATTTGCAGCGGCGGGAGCCACTAATGCGCTTTGCTCTCATTAAGCTGATTTTGTAATGAATAGCCCTGGAAAAACACCTCAAAAGGGCCAGAGACAGCGAGAGCGGCCCGTCAGGAGCCACACATTTCATTCGCTTTGGATTTTTCTCAAGAACTTCTTAATGATCAAACTGTAGAAAGAAAAACTCAAACGCTGCTGCTCAGATTGAAAGTCGGCCGAGCAGAAACTCAACCGAAGCACAACGGACTGATGCGGGAAAGCATCTTACTGGAGAGCTCAGAAAACATTCATATTTGGAGGGATTTGAGAAACCATGAGGCTTCAGATGATATAAAATCAGCTGCTCATTTTGTGATACTGACTCTCTGAATGCAAATGATTTTTTATATGACTACTTGACAAATAAAGAAGCACACACACATTAAATACTGAATATTCTTTGAGCAAAAAGAGAAATTAATGATCAATTATACAGTTAATAAAGTCATTAGACTCAAATACTAAAGCACAGAATGACACTACTGACCAATCAGGAATTACAGAGAAATTTCAACTGTCAATAAAAAAAAAGGTATTCATTATTTTATATACATTTATTCATATATGATTATTCCTTAAATAAATAAATGATTAAATAAATAATTATCTAAAAATTATTCTTTGAATTTCAAATGTCAATTTTAAAGTAAAAACTATATATATATATACACACACATATATACATACACATGCCCACACAAGCACAGGTGCATCTCAAAAAATTGGAATATTGTGAAAAAGTTCATTATTTTTTGTAACTTATTTCAAAAAGTGAAACTTTCATATATTCTAGATTTATTTCATGTAAAGTAAAACATAAACATTTTTTGGTTTTAATTTTGATGATTAGAGCTTACTGCTCGTGAAAGTCAAAAATCCAGTATCTCAAAATATTAGAATATTTACATTTGAGTTTCATTAAATGACCATCCAAAACAATAACAAAATAACAAAATAACTAAAAATATAATAAAATACCTAACTACAAAATACTATTATTGTTAGAAATTGCAACAAAATAAAAAATAGAAATATAAACTTTTGAACTGCTGGTTCGTCTGGTCAGAGGAGAACTGACCCCCGACTGAGCCTGGTTTCTCCCAAGGTTTCTTTCTCCATTCTGTCACAGAGGGAGTTTTGGTTCCTTGCCGCTGTCGCCTCTGGCTTGCTCAGTTGGGGACACTTAATTTCTAGTGATTATCACCGATTTGATTGCACAGATACTATTTAAACTAAACTGAGCTAGACAATGACATCTCTGAATTCAATAATGAAATGCCTTTAACTGAAAATTGAGTGTTTAATCTCATCATTATACATTACTGACACTCTATCTTCCAATTTGATACTGTTAAGTGCTTTGACACAATCTGTATTGTTAAAAGCGCTATATAAATAAAGGTGACTTGACTTGACCATCTCTACAGTATAAATGCCGGGTATCTCTTGTTCTTTGAAACCACAATAATGGGGAAGACTGCTGACTTGGCAACGGTCCAGAAGATAATCATTGACACGCTCCACAAAGAAGTCACAGAAGGTCATTACTGAAAGGTGTGGCTGTTCACAGAGTGCTGTATCAAAGCATATTAAATGCAAAGTTGACTGGAAGGAAGAAATTGGGTAGGAAAAGGTGCACAAGCAACAGGGATGACCGCAAGCTTGAGAATACTGTCAAGCAAAGCCGATTCAAACACTTTTGAGAGCTTCACTGAAGCTGGAGTCAGTGCATCAAGAGTCATCACGCTCAGACGTCTTCAGGAAAAGGGCTACCAAGCCACTTCTGAACCAGAGACAACGTCAGAAGCATCTTACCTGGGCTGTGGAGAAAAATAACTGGACTGTTGCTCAGTGGTCCAAAGTTCTCTTTTCAGATGAAAATAAATTTAGAATCTTGTTTGGAAATCAAGGTCTGGAGGAAGAGTGGAGAGGCACAGAATCCAAGCTGCTTGAAGTCCAGTGTGAAGTTTCTGAAGTCAGAGATGATTTGGGTGCCGTGACGCCTGCTGGTGTTGGTTTATTGTGTTTTATCAAGTCCAAACTCAATGCAGCCGTCTACCAGGAGATTTTGGAGCACTTTATGCTTCCATCTGCTGAGAAGCTTTATGGAGATGCTGACTTCCTTTTCCAGCAGGACTTTAGCACCTGCATACAGTGACAAAACCACTTCCAAGTGCTTTGCTGACCATGATATTACTGTGCTTGATTGGCCAGCCATCATGCCTGACCTGAAGCCCATATCTATGGGATATTTCCAAGAGAAAGATGAGAAACAGTCGATCCGAGCTGAAGCTCAAT
>CM071950.1:31737500-31750000 GCA_036784905.1 Acrossocheilus fasciatus
GATGAATAAAAACTGAAGTGTGTGGTTCTCATTTGAATCGTGAAGCGCAAACAGACGAGATTAAGCAGTGTTTCAGAGAGGATGGACAAACGCTCAGACTCACTCCACGGCTCAATTAAGCAGAGATTAGCTCTCCTCTAACGAGCGTCTCAGCAGAGTTCATTACCGACAATCAATGAAGTTCAACAAGCAACAATTAATGAGACGCTGACCTCCACCAACACTCGCAAACCACAAACGCTGATAACATAATGAAGCCTGGCTTCAAACACGCGCTGAGTGAATGAAACAAACAAATAAACTGCTGATTTATTGATGATTTCTCATATGAGAAACACACCTGATGAAGAATGAAGAGATTTAATGGAGACAGAAGAGCAATCTGAAGCACTTTCAGCATCATAATGACAGTCTTAATGAATGAACTCGCTGCATTCACTCATTAGAGAGTTTAACAGATCAACACTTGAGCAGAGGAGAGTCTCACAGCGCTGATCTGTGTGTGTGTGTGTGTGTGTGTGTGTGACGGCGCTTTTCTGTGTTACAGTGTGAAAGGAGCCGCTACAATAGAACCAAACACAATGACGCTTCATTCACACTAACAGCCTTTAATTTATCTGCACCATTTCATTCAAATGATCCGCCTCCTCCAACCCGGGAGATCCAGGGAAGGGGTGGAGAGACATAGACACATGCACAGAGAGAGAGAGAGAGGGGGGGGGGGGGGGTTTGAGTGGATCTCACGACAAAACGTTTTACCCAAAAAAATCAAAAGAAAAGAAGCTACTTAAAAATCATTTTTAATTTCATAATTTTAAAACAGAAGCCATTTTTAGGACCATTATAATTGAGATTCTTGTTTTTTTTTATTTATTATATTTAGATTGTGATTTTATCATTATGTTATGTTTCACGTTTTTAATTTCTTTTTTTAAATTTTTTGCATTACAGTAATGACAATTCGTTTTTGCATTAAAGAGTTTGGGCATAAAATGTGTCTATTTTTTTTTTTTTTAGTTTATATTTATTTCTTTATCATCTTATTTTTTTATTACACATTTTAAATGATATATTTTTGCATTGCAGTACAGTAGTTTGGACATAAAATGCTCGATTTTCATTAAATCTGATTTAGTTTTTTTTTTTATTTTAATTACTTTGTATTACTTTTTATTGTATTTTTATTCGACTTTTTATAATTATTTTATTTCAGATTTATTTTATTTATTTTGCACAGGAAGCATTTCAGAAGGTTTAATAGCAGAAATGTGAAGGTTTTACGCTTGTTACATGAATTATTACAAAAACATAATATTACCTGAGCTGTAAACAGTGTTATTTTAGTATCACCGAGACACTATTATAGTTTTCCTTAATATTTTGAATCAGTTTTCATTGTAATATTTTCTAATATGTATGTTTTTGTCATTTCTTGCATTGCAGTTCACTGAGTTAGTGTTTACTCGTTTTCTTGATATAGGGTGTGAGTGGTTCTTCCGCCCTGCTGACCGCGGAGTGGAATGTGAGGAGCGGTGATGTTCAGCGCTAGATTGAGACAGACGGGTGTTTGCGCTGATGTTTTCTGGGTGGGCTTTGTCGTCCGGTTTTGAGCGATTTTTCATGGCCGTCCCTCGAGCTGTGACCCCGGCGCAGGCCCTTTATGAGGCTGACAGGCCAAAGCTGAGAAACATGCTGTCGCTCTGATAGCATGAAATCAGGAACAAAAGCCCCCCGCGAAGAGGACGAGCTTCTGCTCCTCCACACCGTCAGACAATCATCTCAACTCCACCCTCCAGAAATCACATTTACACTAACACACACTCACAATGCATTATTTCATTTTTATTTTAATTAATTAAAATAATCAGAATGTTTTATTCATAATTATTTTATTCTTTTTATTTTGTATTTTTATATTTTCTTTTATATTTTTCGGTATTTTTTAGATTTCTTATATTGATTCTTTTATTTATTTATTTATTTCTGTTTTTGTTTTTTTTACTTAGCTTTAATTATATTATTATTTATTTTGTACAGGCAGCGTTTCAGAAGATTTAACAGCACAAATCTGAAGGTTATATTCTTTTTAAAGCATTTACATGAAAAGAAAAACAATATTATTTGAGCTGAATATTATTATAATTAAAGAGCATTATTTTAGTATCACTGAGATACTATTATAGTCTTTATTAATATTTTGAATCTGTTTTTATTTTTATATTGTTGTTTTAATTTTAATTTTAGTTAAATTCCAAATAAAGTTAAATTATTTTAGTAAAATTTTTATTTTAATTTAGCTGAAGTTTTAGTAATTTTATTGTGTTTTTTGGCTTTTATTGTAATATATATATATATATATATATATATATATATATATATATATATATATATATATATATATATATATATATATATATATATATATATATATATATATATATATAAAATTTAATAATTTTATATAATAATATTGTATTTTATATAATAATAATAATAATAATAATAATAATAACAATTATTATTATTATTATAACCAAATTAGCCAACTTGCTGAAACAATTTTTTTTTTTACATAATTTATTTTATGGGTAACAACATTTTTTTTCTTTCGTGTTTTTAATTTTAGTTTCAGTTTTAGTGAACTAGGATGCAAATACTATAAATACTGTAAATATAGCCTACAGTGATAAAGGCTGTGAAGTGTCTTAATCTCCGTTTTGAAGTGAAAATGCTTTCATAGCTGAATGAACATCTGATTATACGTCACAGGCGTCTGTCTAGGAGGTTTAAAATACTGTAGACCAACAACTAAAACCCAGCGCCGACGGATGCATTTCTGTGGATATTACAGCACATGATCACACAAACACACACACACACACACACACACACACACACACACACATACACGCTGGAGCAGTCACTGGTTTCATCCTCCGCTCAAACAAAAGCCGATACAGCAGATAAATCACAGGAGGAGTTCAAGACGAGAGGCCATGAATCCTCAATGTGCCACTTAATGGCTCTCTTAAATATGACGGCGAGCGGCAGGACACTCGTGTTTAATGTCAGTCAGAGAGAGGAGCCCAAATGCCAGCGCTGACACCCAACGGACAATCCCGCAGGATCAGACCCTGAGATTAATGTGTGAGAAAAACCCGAAATAAAGGCCTGATCACAACCACTCTGATGCAGCTACACGTCACAACCGTATAAAACACCTGCAAACAAAACTCAGTGATAATGTCACACAGCTAAAGATAATGAAAGATAGAACAGCTCAAATATATAATGAGCCTAAATCAATCACACAGAAGAGCTATGAAAAAACTAAATAAATAAAACATTTAAACAAATATAATAAAATGTAATTAAATAAAAATAATATAAAAAAATAAACTAAACTTAAATAAAAAATAAAACAGAATAAAATATAATTGAATGAAAATCAATATAAATCATACAAACTAAAAATAGATATTTAAAACAATTTATAATAAGTAAACTAAACAGTAAATAAAATACAAAGTAAAACAAACTATAATAAAAGAAAATAAATGTTAAAAATATATATAGAAATAATATAATTATAGATTTTTATAATACAGAAGAGAAACAAAATAATAAATATGATATAATATACAAATAAAAATAGAAAGAATGTGATAAAAAAGTAAAACAAGTGATTTTAAAACGCTAACCCAAATATATACAAAACAACTTAAAAGCTAACATCATAAAAAAATTTGAATAAAAGAAAATAGTGTAAAAATATAAAGTAAAATAATAAACTAATATAAAATAAAAAATAAACAATAATACAATATAAAAAAATATAAAAATAAAATAAAATAAAATAATAAAATAAATATAAAAAAATAAATGTTGGTGCTTAAAAAGAAAACAAAAAAATAAGTAGTAAAAATGATTTGAGCTATTAAAGCTTTGTTTATCAGGAAGCTGTAGATGTGTGCGTGTGAAGAGCAGCAGAAGGACTCTGAATGGAGTCATGATGGCGTAAGGCTCTCTGTGCCAGGCGAAGCCCTCGCCACGCCGCACGGAGCGCGCTCAAACGGCCTGTTGTTAATGAGGCTGTGAGAGGAACAGCCTGGGGCTGTTCTTCATTCTCTCTGTTTTAATTAGGCTCTGATTAAAGGCACGTCGCTCGCCTGCGATGTGTGACGCTCTTTGTTAGCGCTGTTAAAAACACGCGGAGGGACGGAGATCAGAGATCATGTGGGTTTATCTGGAGCAAACGCTGAACGATGAGCAGCATTGTGCTGAGAATGAACACATCGTTACGCAACTCTTCCTCATCAACTACAGCACCAACCACCACAGAAACCAGGAACACACAGCAGATCACACATACCTCGTCTCCACCAGCAGGAACCAGGTGCTAGTTCAGAGCCAGCGCTATCGCCGGTTCTTAGTGGGTTCGACCGCCGAGCCCTTTAAGAACCGGTTGCTTTTCCACAGGCTAGTGAGCCGCCACAGAGCCAGGTCTTACGTCACTGAATGCGTTTCATGTTTCGTCTCACTAGCGCGGCAGCACCACACACACAGGCTTGTTCGAGGTGCATCGGTGCCACGCAGTCCATCGGCACACAACACACCAAAGCACCGCGAGAGCGATCCAAAAGAGACGTCTGCTTTCCAGTCGCTCCCGCAGCACCGAACGGTCCACGCAGTGCCGATCCATCCCCAACAAGCCTAAACAAACTATCAACAATGGCGGACGTTGCGTTGCTATTGATGTTCATGGCTTTGCGAACCTACATCGCATCCAAACACAGCGAATCCAACGTGTTTGTGTTTAGCTGCTATTTCAGATATGGCGGTCCAAAATTTCTGTCGTCTTGTTGGTCACGGTAACCCCGCCCCTGACGCAAGCGGTTCTTCCTTCTAGCCCAGCAATGTTTCGGTGCTACTTACGAACCGCTTTTCCTGGTTCGGAGCTGGTGCTCTGGGAACCGGTTTGAGACCAGGCTGTGGCTCTGAACCAGCACTGGAACTGCCTCGGTGGAAAAGAGGAAACAGACACACACCGCAAGAAACTCCCTCACAAACAAACCACTCAAACTACCATCATCCATCCATCTCTCCATCCATCCATCCATCAACTGATTTATCCGTCCATACATCCACCTATCTTTCCATCTATCCATCCGTCTCTTCATCCATCCAATTATTTGAGTCCATCCACCCACCTATCTTTCCATCTATTTATCCATCAATCCATCCATCCATCCATCCATTTATCCATTCGTCCACCTATATTTCCATCTATCCATCATCCATTTATCCGTCCGTCCATCCATCAGTCCACCTATCTTTTCATTCATTTATCCATCCATCCACCTATCTTTTCATCCATTTATCCAACCATTTATCCATCCATCCATCCATCCATCCATCCATCCATCTGTCTTTTCATCCATCCATTCATCCGTCTGTCCATCCATCCATCGGTCGGTCCGTCCACCTCTTTTCATCCATCCACCTATTTTTTCATCCATTTATCCATCCATCCATCCGTCTGTCTGTCCGTCCGTCTCTTTTCATCCATCCATCTGTCCATCCATCCACCTATCTTTTCATCCATCCATCTGTCCATCCATCCACCTATTTTTTCATCCATCCATCCGTCCATCCACCTCTTTTCATCCATCCATCTGTCCATCCATCCACCTATCTTTTCATCCATTTATCCATCCGTCCATCCACCTCTTTTCATCCATCCATCTGTCCATCCATCCACCTATCTTTTCATCCATTTATCCATCCGTCCATCCACCTCTTTTCATCCATCCATCTGTCCATCCATCCACCTATCTTTTCATCCATTTATCCATCCATCCATCCACCCACCTATCTTTTCATTCATCCATCTTTCCATCCATCCACCAGTCTATCCATCCACCCATATTTCCATCTATCTATCCATCAATTTATTTATCCGTCCATCCATCCATCTATCCATCCATCCATCCACCTATCTTTTCACCCATCTTTTCATCCATTTATCCATCCATCCATCCATCTATCCATCCATCCATCCATCCACCTATCTTTTCACCCATCTTTCCATCTATTTATCCATCCGTCCATCCATCCATCCACTTCAGTGTTTGTGATATTCTCTCCTCTATAGTATATTATTTTCATCAGTTTATATTGTTTATATCATTCAGTCATTTAGCTACATTTCATTACAAGAGTGATTCCAGCAGCAGGCGTGTGAGTGTATCGTGTGACGCTGTTGGATGGAGATCAGATGTGTGTAAACACGCAGATGTGTTTGCCTGTGTGTGAAGATACACTTGTGCGTGTGTATTTTCATGGTTGGTTTGACAGCGGCCGTCAGGGTCTCTCTATCTGTCCCATGAAACGCAGGACCACTGACTAATGGATGGATGTGTCCCAAAATTAATTAGCCTGACTAATGTAGTGTGTACTTAATGCCACTGCCGCCTTTGATTTATGATGGGCCAAATGCACAAACACTGTATGAAATGGAGCTTTATTGTGTAAGAATGAATTAACACACACACACACAGACGGCTGTGAGGTCTCTATCCACCACAGATTCTGCCATGTGTGCATGTACACAAGCGCATATGGACAAACACGCAAGCCAGTGCGCGCACACACACACACACACTCAACAATACACAGATAAAAGATGTAAAGAACGGTCTTTATCATGTTTACTTAAAAAACAGAAAAGAAGCTTTACAGAAAAAATCATAATGTAACTAAACAATGAAACAACAAAACAACAATGTAACAAAAAAAACGTAACAACGTAACACAAAACAAAACAGAACAGAACCGAACATAAGCATTACAGAAGAAATCATAGCAATGTAACAAAACAACAAAACAACATAACGTAACAACACAAAACGTAACATAACATAGCATAAAATAACAAAACAAAAACATGACATAAACCATAACAGGACGTCAGCTTTACAGAACAAATCATAACAACGTAACAAAACATAATCCCCCAGTTTCACAGACGAGGCTTAATCTAGTCCCAGACTAAAATGCATGTTTGAGCCGTCTCAACTGAAAATATCTTGCTCTGACGTATCTTAAAATATGTCAGTGTCATTGTTCTGTCTCAAGACGCACACTGTGAGGGTTTCTTCTAAAGGCATTTTTATAAAAGCAGCTTAAATATTTTAATTTAACTAAGGCCTAGTCCTGGCTTGAGATGAGCCCCGTTTGTGAAACCGGACCAACATACAACCACAAAACATAACAGAACAGAACAGAACATAACAAAACATAACATCACATCACATAATGTAACAAAAAGTAACATAACAGAATAACACAAAACAATGTAACATAACATACAACATAACACTACAAAATGTAACATGACATAATATATAACAGAAAAGTGTGCGCGTGCACACACAGATTGATTGTTTTTCTCTTTTTCTTTGTAAAAACAAACTGATCTGACACTGATGTGAGGCCATCAATTAGAAAGCTCTTCAAATGTTGAAAAATGAAAGTTTTATGAGCCTCTGACTGCTCATTAATGAGCAGTTTACATCAGTCATGTACAGCGAGGCCCCACCTTTAATTTCATGCTGCTCGGCCCTCAGAAAGACAGAGGACAAAAGAAGGAGAGATTGATGTTCACATGCGCCGCAGATAGGGGGCGCCGGAGCCTCCATCAACCAGCCAATACACTTCAATTAAACGCAGCACAAGTTATGTCACGAGCTCAGTAGATCAAGTCAGTAATTAACCCGCCCGTCGGCCCCTATCAATCCTGAGATTGGAACGGCCGCCATTTTCCCACAAATTAAATTTACATTCTATTAAGTTTAATTAGGAGGGATTTTAAATATACTGGAGTCCAGGCACACGGCCGCGCCGCTGTCACTACACAAACTGATTCACTACCAACAGAGCCTTGAGGTACGGATGCCATCATATTCTCATACCTGCGTTTTCTCTGATTAGTTCAATAAGAGACATTAAAATAGAAATCCTGACATTCTTTAACCTTCAATTCAGCCTCATCAAACGAACATACACTGCAAAGTACAAACAAAACACCCATTGTATTTATACTTTTAGTATAGGACAAGTATAAATGCATATTTAATATGCATTTAAGTATGTATAGTATCTTTAAGATGTCGTAAATTACACTAGCATACATAAATATATAGTTAAACTATAAAGAAATATATAAATTACAAATACAATAGTGTATTTAGTATCTTCAAGTATATATTTACACTAGTTTATATTTAAAGATAATGTAACTAAATTGATTTATACATTTTAAAATAAAAAATACTTAAGGATACTATACACAAAAATATTTTAATATATATTTAAAAAAGTAGTATGAATAAATATACTTAAGTATAGTATCTGTAAGTATAAATGTCAAATTATGAAATGTATAAATATAAACTTAAGTATAATATTTAAAATATAATAGTGTACATAGCATCTTCAAGTATATATTTTTACTAGTATGTAGTTAAAGATACTGTAACTATAAAGACATTCATGCAACAGACAATTTAAGTATAAAATACATTTATGAAAGTATAAATATATAAATAAATACAGCATGTTTTCTTCTTGTAAGAATATTTAGATATTTGCATTAAATATGGTGCAGGAGCACAATCATTAGCGAGCGCTTGAATAAACTGGTGTGAATTAGTGTGCACTAGTGTAAATCAATCTCTAGTTAAACTGCAGGGGGAGAAAAATCAATACAGCGGCGCAATCGGAGTCGAGCTCGGACCCAACACTAATTGTGTGGCTGACGTTAATTGACATTAAAGTGTTGAACTAGTTCCTCACTGCCAGACCAACACACACACACACACACACACGGCTATCTTGTTTATGTGCTTTACACCATCATTGCTGCACAAATACACACACACACACACACACACACACATCACAAATCTCTAAATCAGACGTCTATACGAGTGGCAGATCTATTTTAACGAGCTCTGGCCGGGGATGACATCAGAGCGACGGCTGCATGTGAGAAACAGGTGAAACAACCCACATAAACCAGCTTTACTAGTGCAGAGTCTGTGTGTGTGTGTGTGTGTGTGTGTGTGTGTGTGTGTGTGTGTGTGTGTGTGTGTGTGTGTGTTCAGAGGTTACACACACACACACACAGACACACACGTCAGCATCTCAATGATCCTCCTGCAGGTAATGAATTGTACTTTAGTGTTTCCATCATGAGCAGCATATAAAGCCAGTTTGTAAGTGACTGGGGGAAAAGGCTTTCCAACCCTGTTAAACGTAAACTATTATTTACATGAAGCTCAAAGTGCATTTTACTGATGAAAACTTTATTGAAATAAAATAGTTAATCCAGCAGATGAGAAGTATATTAGACATCAGCCTTAAATAAACCTGAAGGTCAGAAAAAAACACTGCAAAAAGAGTCATATCTCTAATAAATATAGTGTGTGTGTGTAAAAGTTTTCTAGTGGAAAGTTGAAGATTTTTTTTTTTCAAAAGAATTCTCTTCTGCTCATCAAGGCTGCACTTATTTGATCCAAAATACAGCAAAACAGTAAAATTATGAAATGTTATTACAGTTTAAAGCAGCTGTTTTCTATGTGAATATCTGATAAAATGTAATTTATTTCTGTGATCAAAGCTGAATTTTCAGCATATTATATATTTATATATAGTTTTTTATTATTTCTGCAAGACAATGCATTACCTAAAACACAAACCTCACGCTCCGATCTCATTTAAGTGCAGAAAAATACTCAATCACAAATATAAAGATTTAAAGTTCCCTTTTCCAGTTCAAATTCAGCTTGTCATTTCTACAGTGTAACAAATCAAGATGTGCCTTCTATAAAATACGACACATCGACTCATATCTGCATCAAATAAAAAGTTGTGACTTGTTTATGACAACTAATAAAAACCATTAACCTGATGGATGAATGGTGGACCAAACAACAGTAACAAACTCCTCTTCTGCTGCACAAAGGATTGTGGGTAATATCAGCTACAGATACGCACTAATCAAACTATGATGTGCTGAATGTTAAATGTCTGAATAAATCCGTCATGCATCATTACAGCTCAAGCAGCAATTCAACAACGCCTCCTTCCTGCCACACACAGGACCTGATTGAGAACAATGAGCCATCACATATACGACTCATTGGGGTTCTCAGGGGCCCAGCTGTGTTTGCTGAGCGACCCTCCAGCAGCATTGTTATGTGAGGAGGCTTTTCTCACACTCATTGTGTGCTAATGACGCCTTTAAACACAAGCGAGGCCCTTCACAGAAACACATGACGCTATAAAAGTTTAGAGTTTTCCTGCATTTTAATTCTGTTATTTTGCATTTTAAGACCAATTCTGTGTGCAAACGTCTTAACGCTGTTACTTTATCAGTCTGAGCAAATGATGAGTAAAGATGATATTTCATCTGGTTCATTCATCACTCTGGAAATGGAAGGTCAAGTCAAGCACGATACAGTTTTGAATTAGATTGTGCTTTTATATTTTCTGATTTCACTTCAGAATTTTTCTTTTGTATTTTTAGTTTTCACTTTAATTTTTAAATTTTAGTGTAAAGTGTTTTAAGTTTTTTTTTTTTTTTTTTTTTGTTAAGCTAAACAAAAATAAGGCATGTTGCCTTAACTAGCTGAAATAAAACTTTTTTTTTTAGGGTAATGTTTATTTTGCATAAATAAAAATCGTAATGAAATAGTATAGTATTTTAAAATAATGAATAAATATATAATTGCATTTTATAAAATATTTATTTTATATATATTTATTTTATATAAATATATATACAATTTGTATGTATGTATGTATGTATGTATGTGTGTATGTATATATATATATATTTATTTTTTCCATTTAATATCTAAATTATTAATTATTTACTACATTGTATTGAAAATACATTGTGGGAAATGTTATAATTTATAATCATGATTTAATATTTTATATATACATAAGAGCTATGTGTGTGGGTGTATGTATGTATGTGTGAAAATATATACATACACACATATATACACATTTATACACACACATACATATATACACACACACTCATATGTATAGATAGATAGATAGATAGATAGATAGATAGATAGATAGATAGATAGATAGATAGATAGATAGATAGATAGATAGATAGATAAACAAATTTAAATATATTTATAATGGAATATATTTTTAATGAGATTGTGCAGTTTCAATAATTAAATATATGATACAATTTTTTACATATTTGTTATTTAGTATATAAATTATTTATTTAATTAGTATTTACTATATATTGTGTTGGAAGTACATGGTGGAAAATGTTCAAGCGGTGTGTGCATCAGGTCACACAAGTATTCTACGCAGTAAACTTCAGCAACAGTACTGTGAACATGGTCAGACTGTGAGTGTTTGTGTGACACACTGAGAGCGTTTGACTGACCTCAATGACCTGCTTGGAGTCCAACCTGAAGTTGAAGTCGCCGAAGATGAAGTAGGGCAGCCGCTCGAAGCGCTGATCCGTTATCCTGCGGAGAGATTGAGACGCACTCGGTCACTGCTGATCATCAGTGCAGGAGCCCCACCTAGTGGACGAGTGAGTGACGGATGATTGACAGCTGACCCGCTGATGTCACTCATCCACTGGTGAGGGTTTTATCTGCTGATTTGATCCAGTGGCTCTTACACTCAGCTGGATTCATGATTATTAATTAAGTCCAGAACTCAAGATTCACGCACCTGCAGGTCTCAGCGATGTCTTAAAAAATGCACCTTAACCGAGGGATAATTAACTCCCCATAGCAAATAATTTACTTGAGCAAGTGATGAAGAATTAGGCCGAGCCGGACGACCGCACGTGTGTGTGTGTGTGTGTGTGTGTGTGTGTGGATTAATGGAAGGAGGATGCTGGGCCGGCTAATCGTTGGGATAAATCTCAGCTCACTCCCAACACCTAATAACAATGTATTTATGGCCCTGTAAAAGAGAAGCCTCTCCGTGCTCATAAAACACACACTTTTACATCTCTAACGCTTCACTGGCACTCAAACTCACGGCACGACTCCAGATCCACTTCACTTCAGCTCTAACACAGAGATGATGACGGGATCTGATACACTCGTGATGATCAATATATCTGATGTCTTCAGCGCCATCAGACCTTTTGGACAGTTATTTTTTAGAAGCGTTTACTGTAAAATACTGATATACACACACACAAATACATATAAACGATTACATATATACATATATACATATATAAGTACATATATATAAACGATTAATCACAATTATTCACATCCAAAATAAAAGTTTTTGTTTATGCATGTGTGTACTGTGTGTATATATATATATATATATATATATATATATATATATATATATATTTATATATTTATACTCATATAATTTGTATTATATATAAATATAATTAATATATAAAATATAACATTTTT